>CABFVZ010003054.1:33455-89588 GCA_902151445.1 Timema monikensis
GAGATGTTTTTGTCTTGTATTTTGTTTTTCTAAACTAAACCTTCTCGAAGCTTCCATGAGCAAGGCATATATACAAAGAATGGTGCAACGTAAAGGCAGTTGGTGTCCAATACTGACAGAACTCACTTGGGCACTTGGCGTCCAGCAACACCTGTCCGCGCTCATACAATAGGCCGCGTATATATTTCAACGACATGATCTATTTTCTCATCAAATAAACAGATTCAGAAATAAAAAACATGTCAAAATAATAAGTGTATATTAATTATAATTCTTCAATTGGCGTCCATCGCGGCAGTAAAATATCAGAACATCACAATTGGCGCTCAACGTAGGGACCCGTAATTCCAGAACATTTCAATATAATACACACACAAGTACTATTCTAGAACTGTTATGTTTAATTGTTTAACTTTGTAGAAAATCAAACCATTCTATTCTAAATAAATAGCTCTTAGCTCAGGCTTGAAAAAAAACCGGTCTATTTAAAAAAATAGTTTGGGCTATATTAGGTATTTATTGGTTTTTTTGTGGTGCGATTAAAGATATTATGTATGTTATCTGATTAAACCAATCATTCCAACATATTAATTAGTGCTTGGACAGTTACTTTACAAAGAAAATAACGTCCACGCCTAACAATAATATTATATTTTATAAATCAATTTTTTTTAAGAATTAAAACAATAGACACTGGTTAAAAAAATTCAAAATAATACTTTCATACAATCATGTTAATAAAATTTGGTTCTTAGAAAAGACTGTTTTAAATTTAAATTGTATGTGTATTTATTAAAATATTCAATAACATTAGTTTGATCCAGTCCTATGTTAGTATGTTTAATTCCTCTTCCAATCTATCTACATTTTTATTTAAAGTAATAAATCATATTTTAAATATTAAAGGGAAAATCGACTGACTACTTTAAAAACTATACAATTGCTTTGTATTCAAAATATAATAAGTTTTTGGTTGTGTTTTTTAAGTGGGTGCTTTTAATAAAATCCATGTTTTTTTGGGGTGGCTGGATAGAATTGTAACAACCCTGTCTTAGCTAACTCTACTTGCTTTAATTAAATGCAATTGTAACAAAGAGATATTGCATCCATATTATTTACCTTTAGACTTTTATCTTCATTATTAACTTATATCGTTGATGTGATTTGATATGAAATTTATTTTATTTAATTATAACACCAATTTTTCAATTACACTTTTACATATCGTTGTTTGATACTTGTAAACAATAGGTGACCCCCAAAACAACATTACTCAATCATTTAAGGAAATCTTATATTGTTATATTTTATTTCAACATTAGTTAATCACTAGCTTCTAATACTTAATTTAAATAATTTTAAAAATTAGACACTTTACAAAGATTTTTGTTTATTAATAAATAAAGAAGTGTTTAGCTTGTCATTGGTTTTATTTATAGTTCTTTCTCTAACGCTAAATGACTGGACTTTGTAAATTCTATGGAAATTAAAAACACATGTAAATGTATTAACTTTTTAACAATTGTTTTGTAAAGTATTGTAAAATTTTACTTAATATAATTTATATTTTTATTGTCTTTATGTTGAGTACACTAAAATTTTGATCGTAAGACTAGTAAATGACTGTCAGAAACGTTAGTAAAACTACATTGATTTATTCATAGCACAAGTAATGTGATTTACATCTTTAACTTTCGATATATATTATAAATAGACTTACCTTTAAAATAATAATTAAGTAAAATGCCATCAACTTTGATCACCATTTTTTGTTGTGTATTTATTTGTATTTTCTAAACCTGTTCTTCCTACAAGAATAATTAGATTATACCTGGCCAAACACATTGGGGGGTGGTTTTCACATTTATAGTTATCACATTTCTTTTTTTTACATCCTCGTCAGAAGAATGTTGGTGCATTTCCAATAAACAATCCTTCTTAATTTTAAATTATAATATATAAAGTCCTTGTTTATAATACTAATTTAAAAATAATTTTTTTTTATCCAAAGAAGTTTTAATTTATGCTATTCTGAATTATTATTAAAACAATTTAAAGATTTACCCACATTTTAATTTATTGGACCTTTTATTTTAACAATTAACTATCAATTAGAATTAGTTATTGTATTAATTAATGCAGAATATCATGGTTTTAGGTCAACATCTTAATTAGAAATACAAATATAATATACTATTATTGAGAATTAATAATATACTATATTATACATGTGTACACACTGAAATAATGTTGAATGAAAACTACTACAACTATGTATAATTTTGAAATAGAACCCAAACCTGGCCTTCCAAACATTAGTCGAGAAAAAAAGAAGAAACCGTCCCTCTACTTTCTTTGTCTCTGAATCTATTTTTGTAAAGAATGTATACCTGCCAGTCAGTCAACCGTACAGGCGACGAAATGTCTAGAGATGTACACAAGAGAATTAACAGAGGGGGGAATGGAATTGAAGTTCTCTACACGCACGATGCGTAGCGGAATTGAAACAAAATAGAAGATATGGGGGTTCCTCCTTAAGCTTAAACAGACACACAGACAGACTGCTTTGCAAAGACCACATTTTAGGTTTCAGGGGATCATGAGACGTCGAATTCCATCAACATTTCAGGTAAGGTTTTTTACGGTCGCAAAGTTCGAAAAGTTAAAAAAATATATATTTATTTGCTTTTGGATTGAATATTATTGGTTTTATAAATATATGCTTCAAGTAAAATATTTGTATTATAAATTTAACCAAATATTAGTAATGACAAGTAATTTCATATCTCAAATAGTTTAGGTGAAATTATAAAAAAAATGTTAATTTACGCATCAGTAATTTTTCCGAAATATTAAAAGAGTAGCCATTTTATTTAGAATATTTATAAATGTTTAGAAATGAAATTTAATCTAAATCATTAGAGCTGATTTTGAGAAAATTGACTTTTTCTCTTTTTTCCCTTTAGAAAACTACCCTTAATATATCCAATTCCAAAAACCCCTTAGGGCAACCCTATGAAAATCCAAGATACCAAGTTTTAGCTCGATCGGTAAAATAGTTTAGCATCTAGTTGGAGGTACAGACAGACAGACAGATGGCAATTCAAAACCCACTTTCTTTTTTATTCGGGAGGTCATGAAACGTCAAGTTTCCTCAAAATCTCGAGTTCGAATATTTTGATTATCACAATACCTTTAAGTTAGCGAGAAAATAAAAAAAAAAATAAAAAAATTCAACGCGCAGAAGAAAAAAAAAATGCAAAGACATAAGAAAGTACAAAAAAACAGCAAAACCGAAGTTATTATAAAAGAATTAGTGAAAACAATAAGGAAATCGTGTATGCTATGGGTGCAGTAGTAAAACAGACACATTTTAAGTGATTCTGATTGGGTTATTTTCAAAAATATATACCATGAGAAGTGTCCACCAAAATAACACCGAAAACATATTTTAAACGCAGATGATTGTGATACATATTTGTGTCTTAATTGATATAAGAAAATACAGATTCTGGTGAAAGCACTGATGAAGAGAGTGGTAATTTGGATGGTATGGATGTTGACTAACTTTATGGACTTGTAACAGAAGAAATTAATTAGGCCTAGAGTAGACATCACAGACAGTTTTGTAGTAATAACTAAATAATATATTAGGGCGTTTTGGAACCCCAGTTCCTATGACAAGTTAAACAACTCATTGTACAGCGGTGTGATTTTACCCTACACGCCCTCCAAATTTAACACCATTTCCCCTCCATTTACCCTTTTGTTATTTCCATGGCATCATGGGGTTGGTGACTTGTTGTCCTCTGCATCTCCTTCAATGTCGCAAAAGTTTATTTCTGGAGCTTTTTTCCTTGGGATTCTATGTGGCTATTTTTTTTCCCCTGAGGACTCATACATGTTGCCAATTTATCGGGTCGTTGTGTCAGGACATGAATAGATTTTGACCTTAAAGCCGTAAGCTAGTACATGAAGTCATTGACCCTGGCAACCCTCACTCCCTTTCCACCTTCTCTGTGGCAGTGTGATTTCCCGATGACTCATACTTGGCGCCAGTTTGGCGGCTCGACAAGACAAACCAAGACGATAATATATTGTGATCTTGAAACCTTGAGCTATTACACGAGCTCATTGACCCTGGAAACCACCCTTTCCATTTTCTATGTGGCAATGGATTTTCTAGATGACTCATACATGGTGCCAATTTGGCAGCTCAACAAGACAAATCGATACAGGAATAGATCGTGACTTTGAAACTGTAATGTCATTGACCCTGTTTATTCTTGGTGGCAGTTTAGTGGCTTAACAAGTTGAGACTCATATCTTGTTAACCTACGTTTTGGGATAAGCTAAGGGACAAACAGGTTGTTCGTGAATAAAACACGATATTACACATATATATTTAATATATGATAAAGGTTTAACAGACGTATAGAAAATTTATAAAATATTAAAGCTTTCGCAGAAGTACATAATATTTACCTTACATTATTTACCTTACATTAAAGTGTGAATGTGGGGAATGCCAGGCCACTACCGTGGTTCGGATTCCACGTTAAACTGTAGGTCCTTCATTTCATCTCACATTCACCCTACCATTACACATTAGCGTAAGTGCGTATAACCCGAACGGGTAGTAAGACGCGATGCTAATAATAATAATAATAATAATAATAATACATTAAAGGTTTCACGGACATACATAATATTTATTATACATTAAATGTTTCACAGACATACATAATATGTATTATACATTAAATGTTTCACAGACATACATAATATTTATTATACACTTTTATAGGAGTGACTAATATATTCGTACATACGTTTTTCTACAGTGTCACTTAGAAATGTTAGTAAAATTATTTTTATTTCACAATAAAGAATTTAATTGTCCAAACCAAAAACCTGACGTGTAGAGTAGACAGCACTGATAAGATCCAGGTATCTTATGTGTGTTTCCACCATTGGTTGTTCGAGGACGATGACACCCACTGATTCTGTTAATGTGTCGCATACATCCATGACATGTGTGTCAATCAAATCATTGCAATATTGTGTGACGGGTCTCGATCATATTCCCCGTCTTTCGACGGTGACGTCGATGATGTTCAGCACCTCACAAAGACGAGCCCAGATAGTTGTTAGGTAGGCGACACATCGACTCTGGGGTCTTGTTTCTTGCTTATGACGACCATACGGTCACCACACATGTGTCTCAGAGAGATTTCATGATGAGTAAGACAACAATTCTGAGGACGATGCGTGTTGCTGAAAATTATTGATATGACCAACTGGTATTTGCCCAGTTCTTGCCACTATGTACGGTTAAACACCACACAATTCCCTCTGCATTGTTCTAGCTGGAAGTAGGTTGTAAATTTGTTCTTGACACTCATGCCGACGATGTCTCGTTTAGCTTCTACCACGTCCAGTGGAAACAAAGTGTTGAAAATAATGGTGATGGCGAGTGGCTTCACAGGATTTGCTTTGCGGGTGCAAACGTCTTGACCTTTTATGATATTTGGTTGCTTTGACGACTGTCGTGATTATGACCAGCACGCCGTCAGGACGCTCCTTTTATAGGGGAAGGTAAGGTTCATGATGATTCGACACAGCCACTTGAGGGGTGGCAGGATCCTTGAGTCATGAAAAATATGTTGTACTATCTCAACACCTTAGCATCGCTGCTTGTATGATTTAAGGGCGAGACTAGGACTAGGAATTAGCAATGTTTTTATTGGAATATTCTGTGCGCGATAGAGAAGATACATAAGACAGTAACGTTTGAGTCTTTGCTTTGAAGGTGTATTGTGTTAGGAGACGTGCGGGAAGTGTTTTTTCTTATAAATGCCAGATGTGACTTTATACGTGGTGTAACATCATCACTTTAATTTACTCCCCCACGCCATTATTTTCGATAAAGATGGTGACTTAATACGTCCCAAGCTTGGTATGTGGATCAATGTTGATGACGATAGTGTCAGGTCACGCTATTATTGCGGGTATTTGATCAGCAAAGAAAACACCCAACCATACAAAAGGGACCACGGGTTTGTTTTCAGCGCACGTCTTGATGTGTGCATGTCCATTTTCAATCGTCCAGTATCTAAGTCCCCAAACGATGGAGGATAAAATGAAATTCGATACAAAGCTATGTGCCATGAACATGGTGCGGCCCAATTTGGGTGTTTTCAAATACGAACAAGCTTTGTCGTACAGATCTATGACAGACGTAGGCGTGTATATGGCTATAAAACTTTTCATTTCTTCCCCCTTGACGTAGACGGTTTCTGCACGCGTTGTGGCATGGGAGATGAGGGATTCAAACAGACTGAAATCCACATCATCACTATCCCAGGGAATACCATCAAGTTTGTTGACAATATATTTGGCTTGCTTATTAGCAGTGGCTGAAAGTTTCTCGATAGCGTACGGGGGTTTTAACACCCAATGTTGAAGTAATGTACCGCTTAAAGATAAAAAATACTCAGTTTTTTTTATGGTAAACTCTCTACTGTCGTCAATGAAGCTCTGGAAATCTACAATGTCGTCCATGGTTTAAATTACTGTGGTAAGGGGCGGAAAAGTGATTATATAAACTCACATAAACGATAACAACGTTTCTGTCCTTGTCAATGGTGATGATGTTGGCAAACTCCCAGAACACGATACAGTTGACGGTTTTGGTAAGATCTTTGGTGAAGGTCACTTCTATTATCAGAGAATCATGCTTTGTCATATTCCAATGCATCGTTATATGGGTGGAGATATTAGGTGTGATATCGAAAGGCATGGGATGATTTCCCTTAGTGAAGTCTTCCCTTGTGATGTCACTACATCCGTTCATGAAATGAATACCCGTTCCTGAAAAGAATGTGTTGTAGGTCATGACAGTTGCTGTTTTAAAAATAGGGCTGTAACATTTTCGACAGCACTTGTTCACCCTTCAAGTACAACGAGAAATAGTTCATGCCGTAGGTTTGGAAGATTAACGGGTTCTTGGTGCCATCATCGTTAAACGGCGTTTGATTCAAATCCTATGATGTATCGTTTGACTAGCTGTCCAATGAATAAACTGTCCAGTTGTAGCATGTCACTTAATTCAAATGACATCAACAAACTATAATTTGCACCAAATTCTAAAATAATATAAAGGAATCCGAAGAAGAGTATTAAAATTGATATATTCAGGAATAATATCACTTGTGTTCTACTCACATTACATGGATGTTCCCAGATTCGATTACCATGCTTTCACCAACTGTTCTGCAAGTATGGCGGAGTTGAAGGCGTGACAGTTTCAACGGTCGTCTAACCTCTTGAACTCAACATTGAAGAAAGACCTATATATCGCTGGTCCAATGCCGCGAGCTACGGACACCTCTTCCCTAGCGGACTGCCTTAGAACCTTCTTTCTCCACTGCTCCGAACCCCCATCCATTTCCTCCCCTTTTGTCCTTGTCTACATGCCCAATTTGCTATTCAGAAAAAGAGTAGATAATGGGCGATCCCTAGCTTCACAAATTGTAGTTCATCTTTGGTTATCATTGAAGGAGGAACTTCTTTCTAGAACCTAAAGAAGGTAATTCTGACCGCGATGAGTGTGATGTGGGTGTCACCACCTCAACGCCGTGGGAATCTTCTTTATTGATCCAAGTATTCATTAAATGTCCAAGTTCTTCAGACTTGTTGAGATAGTCCTTAAGACAATGTTCACTTTTCTATGTCCCTAGGACTTAATTTAATTTGTCGGAATGACAATTATGTTTCCAAGGCTTTCCGACTTGTTCAGTTAGTCTGTATGACTATGTTGTCTTAGGAGCTTATCTTAAGCTGCCTCTCTTCCATGAGCTCTTTATTTCGTTTTAAGTCCTCATGACTTCACTTTATGTCATTGTCCCGTGAACGACATGTTCACGTGTTTAAATTTTGTATAACTACATGCAGGTTGTCTAATGCCTTTATTTGATGACCTAATTAGTTAAGTATCTCACAGCATTCTTGTTGCCACCGATTTATTTGTGTTGTTATTTTGGTTGCGCAAAGTGCATACCACGGCTAGTTTTATATAGTGGCCCGCACAGATATTATTATTAAATTCCAATTCCATGCCCATGGTGATAGGGATAGATTGAAGAAATTCCTGTTTCAGCCTGGTTGACGTAGTATCTTTGGTAGGAACAGTTCATGTTGATCAGCGTTGAAAAATAAATTTCACGTCTACTTTTCCAAACTCGAATGGAACAGCTCCAACAGTGTCTGTTCTTGTATAGATTTCCAGGCTTTTAATTTCCTTTCTAAGTACTGACACGTAGTGCAACGTAGAGTATCAAACTGACTTATGTGTGCCTTTGGATTATTCGGTTTTGTTGATTCCGATGGTACGTAAAAGCGGTGCTACATTTTCCATCCACGGCCTGAGGATTGTTGATATCCGTGTGGATGTACATTTGAGAGTGCAAGCCTAGTAGAATATTAGCACCGTACGGTGACATTTGGACTTTGATCAAACAGGAAGAATGTCCACTTTTTTGTTAGGGTTTATGTACTTTAATACAAATCCGAAATCCCCTTTAATCACCTCTACATCGTTTAGGGCTTTGACCATTTCATGGATAGTTCTGTAATTTCCAGGCGGGATGTGATTATTGAATATTTGTTCCACGTCAATAGCATCCACCCAGTTGTGCCATACAATATTGTAACAAGATTAGTGTTTTTAACAGTGCGACCAGCGTGCTCTCATTGTTTACCCTGGCTGCGCTCCTTGTTCTCTCTGTCTCCTTCCTTGTCTAGCAGGTAGGCAGCGACCTTCTCACTTGACTGGGAGATTAGAGGGGCCTAGGGGGTGCGGAGGGGAGGAGGAGACACGTCTGGAGGGGACTGGATCCTTTTTATTCTGGACTTTTAACTCTAGAAATGGAGTATTCCAGACCCTTAGCTGTCACCACCCCTATACAAACACGCTCAGCGATAGCCGTGGGTATTCAGTTCGTGGTTCTAGACTAATGAGTCCAGGAGTCCCCAGTGCGAGTGTGTGGAACGGTGTGTACATTGTGTGGACCGGCGTGTCAAGTGTGTGAACCAGAGTGACCAGCGAGCAGCTCGGCGCATCTGTGGGTGTATCAGCGAGTCCGGCGCTTGTGTATAGCGGGTCACCACCGTGTATCGTATGTGATACAAGTGACATCTGTTGTTATTGTGAACTACTGTGTTAATGAACATTTTTGTGACTTTTTAAATATTTGAGTAATTATTAGGTGTTTAATAGTTGTTAATTTGTTTATTCAATTTATTTACATCTCTGTGTGCTCTATTATTTTAATTAAGTTACAGACTTGATTAAGGCTCTTTTCTTATTTTACTCAATTACCTGTTTAGTTATAATTAATTTAGATATACAATTAATCAGTGTGTGTATGGAAGTGGTAATTTTAGTAATCAAAACCTTGAATATTCCGTGGGCATTTTCATTCGTGTTTGGTCGGCAGCATACCCCAATATCTCTAAAAGAATTCGTGGTTCACACGTTCACGTGTGAATGGCCTGTGACCCTCCCAGGTCACGTGCGTCCCACGTTACAATATTTTTGCTGTCGGGTACGATTGTGAAAGAACTAGGATATCGGAATTCGGTGCTAGCGATTTCCAATTGCCCGTCGAGTGTAAGACGGTAGGGTATTTTCGTGGGGAATTTCCCGAGGGAGTTTTTCGGGAAATATCCCGTAGAGCTGTCGCTAGTCAAAGTAGTCCTTTATGGTAGGGTGCACACGTAACTGGCAATAATCCAAGAACTAAACTTTGTGGGTTAACCTTTATTTCTTTCTGGCACCTTTACCATTGACACGTAGTATTTTATCAACTTTAAAAGTTTCTAGAAGACGTACGCATTGCTAAAGTTTTTAAAAGTTCCCTTCTCCTCCTTGCCCTCAAGATTGGTCAACCTGTAGACGACTGGTTGTCGCAACACAACACTTTTGACTTTGAAAATGTAATCGTCCCAATTGCTCTCGTAGCCCTTCTGAAACAGCATTTTGTATTTGCTAATAAGCACCGCGTCACCAACTTTTATTTTTGGCTTACTATTAAAGTTTTGGCGCCGATAGCCGTACAGATTATCTCTGACATTGGTTTCCGAAACGTCGTCAAGCGCCAACTTGATACTGGAATGTTTTGCGCCATTGTAAGCGTCGATGAGATCTTGGAGGACGTCCACTTTGTGATGCGTGTTATTCTTGGTAAAGTAGCGCCTTGTACCACCACCCTCTCTCACTCTATTTAGTTTTAGCCACAATAGACTAGAAAAAGAGGGGATAGCAAGCAACTAATGGAAATAATTATATGAAAAAGTATAACATTTGCAGGTTAGTGAAATATTAGAATTTTATTCAAAGTAACAAGCAATGTTAAAACAACAAGTTTCGTGGCCTTACAGGTCTTACTGAAGTGTGTTTAAAAACAAATAAATCTTAGCATTTTATTACATGCGCTGCTCATTTCAATTTTTTTTATAATTATATAATATAAACTTGTCTAGAAAAGACCAATGAAATAATAAAAATAGGTTCTATTATTTAAATGATTTAAAAAAATTATATACAGGCTTCTAATTCACCACAGTGAATTAAGATCAAAATAAAATCAAAAGAATTAAAAGTTTAAATTACTTAATGTTACAAACATTGAATATAGCTTAATGAGGCTCTTTTAAAAGGCTTACGACGTGTCAGATTCACACCAGTGAATAGAATAAACTGTTTTAAATTTAGGTATTAAATTTATATTTAAATATCATACCAGATATTTACTTAAATTTTATCTCCTATATTTATAAAAGATAACAAAGTTCTTAGTGAGCCTCTTTTTAATGTTTCACAACGAGTCAGGTTCACATCAATGAATACAGAAAAAACAATTTTAAGTTCAGGGAATACATTTATATTTAAATATCGCACCAGATATTTACTTAAATTAAAAAGGTTTGACTTCCCCACTAAACTCAAAACTTCGCAGGACAATTACCATCGTTACTTTTAAAGAAGTAAACAAAATTCCACATTTAAATATTTAATATTAAAATAGAAAAAGATACGTTACAGAACTTGTAGATTTGTCTCAATGTATCAGCGAATATTAATGTCAAAACCATATTAAAAAACAAAAATAAGTTACTTTTATATTAATTTCAAAGCAAAGAAGTCTTCAAAATAAACAACAAAAGACACCTTATCAATTAAAAGAATTTAAATTACAAATAACCACAAAATCAAAAAATTACCGTATTTAACCTAAATATTGCAAAACATAAAAATAACCCAAAAATGTGGCTATCTCTTCTTTAAATCAAGAAAATACAAAGATACTAGTGCCCAAGCAGCAAAGTCTTCAAGAAAATCAAACCCATCTCATTAATTTATATTTTATAGACTTAAACAAAGATATTATAAGCCATTCAGGCTATATAACGTCCTAGTCCTGAACAGGACTTCTCGTGGAAGTGGCCAAAGTAATACTCTTCGATATTGTCTTTGGTCCCTCATTATATAGGTCTAGTTGCAGGTTGGGAAGGTGGGAGTTCTCCTTTGTAATTACGTCATTCGCAAATATCTGGTGGTATGACTTCATTGTATTTGTTGCGTAGGCTGGGTTCTTGTCGTCTTAACCACCTGCCACTGCATTAAACTAATTTCCAAACATGAATTCAAAGACGAGCAGGTGTAGAGCTATGCTTGTTAGGTTACGTACACGAATCCAGGTACCCAACATATGAGTGGTCTTCAAATAGTACAGTGCAGGCCAATCAGAGCATTGCTGGCCTTCTCCATTGGAACATCAGGATGCCGTACAATTGTAGCGTATTTGTAACTTCTCTTCATTCTAGCATTCGTGGTGAGCAGGCTGGACTTGCACGTCGGTCTATTCCAGCCAGATATACGCGTGAGTAGAGACCTATGAATAACATAGTAAGATCGTGATGTTTAATAGTGCTGGAAGTCTATGAGTATAAGATTATTTGGAGTAATATATAAAAATAGCTATTGGTATATCTATTCCAATATATCTATGAATATTAGCCTGTGTCAGGGCGGGTAGTAACATTATCATATTAGATGTCCACCCTAATGTTACAGCCTCATGCATCCTTTCAGAGTTTTATTGAATCGTTACATGATGCTTGGCTTGATGTCCGGATTATGAGTGGTGTAATAATACACACCTACATTAATGAGAAATTTCCCAATTAGACGTGCCGTGATCTCTGTCCCCTTTTCTGTTTGTAGACTTAAAGATTTACGACTACTTTGTTTTAAAAGGTGCTGAAAGACGTCCCTCACGACTATCCCCGTCTTGGAGGGAAGCATCCTCACCCACGACATCGTGATAAACACGTCGATGACGGTGAACAAATACACGGCATCATCATTGTATTTTCCAAGACTTCGCATATAGTTGACATCGGCTCGCCAGGGATCGTCAATGTTTGGCACAACGTAATTGTTGCGTGGAATTTTTTTATCAAAGTTTGTATAGCGTGTATGCGTTATGCGTACCAAGCCATTCTCGTACTTTGTACGGATCTTTCTTAGGAGGTTTTTGAGCAATACCATCCCTGAAAACCCTGCAAGATGCTAAAGGTCGTAGTAGATGTCGGCCAAACAGTCAATTGAGCTCGGAAAGGAAGCCAACTATTTTCATCCACCCTTTTAAGATTATCTTCTTAGGGAGTTGCGACAGTTTAAGTGGTTGGGGTACGAACATTGGATTTCTAATGGGCACCAAGAATTTCGGGTTTACAATAAATTCTTCCGGGATATTTATTTTTTCTTGCGCCGTGAGAACTCTCACGACCCTAACGGCTCACTGTGTCTTCTTTATTTGAACAGATCGTTGACTAATTCCACGATATTAAATACATGGAGAGGCATACGGGAATACTTAATCACCCGTTTGCGTCCCAATAAATACCACCTTGGAAAATAATATGTTCTATTAAAAGTTCAGCTTTTTACGTACCTGTACTGGTAAAGTATTGCGTACAGAAGGGATGGAAAGTGCAGACGCTTCAGGAATGATTGTGGTGGTATTTTCAGATGGTGGAGGTTGTTGACTAAAGTGCAGATAACGCTGTAGCAGATGTAGGTATAAAGGCCACTTAGACTTACCTTCAAGTTTTGAAGCGATGATTTTTTCCATTTCCTTGTCCAGCTCAGAGACCACTAGATTTTTGGCCGATGCCACTAATTGATGGTATTTCTCGTAACGGTGTAATGTTTCCGGTGACATCAATATCATTTTTTATGTGTTCTATTATCTACTTGTTGAATGAAGAACCGAGGACACCTCCGATTAATAATGCAATAAATAAGATCAGAAACGCTCCCCCTTTCTGAACGAGTAGTCTTCTCAACTTCTTCCAGCACTATCATCGTTTGACCAGTATGCGCATTACCTGTTTGTAAGTACATAAATTTGTTTTCCTCCCATTTTTCAACGGCACCCGCCCTTTTAAAGTTTGTAGAAACAATCGCAAGAGAGTGTTTCAAATTCTTGTCTACCATTGCACAGCGACACGTTGCTGAGGGTTCATGTGATGAATCACACGCAACAGAGTTGCTTGTTTCAGTACTTTGGGACTCTAGGTTTTAAAATTATTTGTAATCGTGAAGTGTCGTGTTTTTATAGCTTTTGCGTGGTAAATACACGCAGCACCCAACATTTCTGCGGGTTCTCTATCTGAACAATTCGGGTGTACCTTGCTTGAAATCTAACAATAAATACCCGTGGGGACTACTTGTAGCATAAACGTACGTAAGAATCTTGTAAGACACGGAGGTTTTTAGGACCAACTTGACGTGCAAATTGTTGAATCTGATCTTTATCCCTGGGATTTTTAAAAACCACAATATAGTGTGCATTTAAGGAAATGTAACTTTTGACCTTACCCTTGTGGATTATATGTTGTGTAAAGTATATTCTTCTGATGGCAACCTTTGGTGAAAATATTGATGACCACTTCGTTACCGGTTGTTCTTTATGGGTGTGAAATTAAGTATCCTACCTTACATAACGAAAACACATTTAGGGTGTTACAAAAACAAAGTACTTATACCTATATTTGGTGTATGAAGGGATGAGACTTCTGGGGAGTGGAGATGGTTACTTTATGATGAGTTACATGGCCTGTACTTATCACAAGACATTTTTAGGATAATAAAGTCTAGTAGATTACGAGCATTAAGTTTATTACGAGTATTAAGAGCAAATAGGAGTATATAAAATCTTGATCGGGATACTGAATGGCACACCCCATGAGAGGGTAACATTGAGAAGACCTAGATACAGATGGGAGGATAACATTATAATAGACCTGAAAGAGATAGGGTGGAATGAGGACGACTGGATAGAACTGTCACAAAATGGGGATAGGTGGCGTACTTTTGTAGGTGCGGCAATAAAATTCTGTTCTTAATAGAGTAAGATAATGTACCAGCAGCATTTTTAGAGAGATTGAGAATTCATTTAGGATAAAATACTATAAGATCACGCAGCCAGGATTCATCCTCAGCATCTTCGTCATTGGCAAATCAGTTTAGATGGTCCTCCCGTTTAGTCCCGTTCTCTTATTCTGGTATAAGTAATTTGAAATATTTGGTTTGTCTTCAGTAAAACGTGTGTGAACCAATTTTCGTGGATGGGGATATTGCTGTTGTCAAAGGTTATAAATTAGTATTCTTTTTCTAATATTATTCAAACTGAATCATTATTATGCTAAAACCTTTCCGATTGTATTTTTAAAAGAGTTATTTTTTTTTAATAAATACCAATTGTGTAGCATTTGGCTACAATTAAAGAAGATACAAGTCGGAGGGATATAAACAACTTACCCCATTTCACCGTTCCAGCACCTCTTGACAACTTTCCTATGAGCTTAAGAAAGGAAGTGATGTCTGTTCCACTCTATCGGAGAACATCCCAGTGCTTTGGAGTTAATTATCGAAGCTATGTTGGTCACGCGTTATCCCCCTCCCCGCCTTGTGATCCTTATATAGATGTTCCTTGCCTTCCATGTTTCTCTGGGTCTTCAAGCATATATAATGCCGGTATGGCAATAAATCAGCCCTTTCATAGACAACCTGGCGTGGCATAACTGTCAAGTCAGATGTTCTTTGTCGGGCAACAGCCGTACGGCATGACCGGCACTCTTGGACTTGACTCTGGATAGGGAAACACGTAGCCTTGTTTGGGCTTTAGTTATAATGTAAGAACAAATTTCTTTTAAGCTTGAATTATTATTTTTTATTTATGTAACCGTTTCAAAATTCCCTTTTTGCATTAATTTTTTATGGGTAAATTAATAAACTTTGGAACCATAGATTAAAATTAAAAATTTGATGATGATATTATGAAATTATTCAGAGACTATGATATTGAAACATATTTATTTCGATAAGATCGATATATGTCCAATTTTGAATATTACTGTTTGGTCTGAAAGATAGACGCGGTTTTTTATGAATATTATTTTGCGAATTTTCGTTCTGTATTTTACAATATTAGGAAAGGTTAACTTATTTTGAAATTACATTGCGAGTTATCTAGTCCTTTCTTTATATTATGTATATTTATTGAGAATTTTGTCTTATAAAATTGTAATATGAATTGAAACCTTTTGTAGAATAATGACTGATGATAGAAGTCTTGATAACTTTTTTCGAATACTCTCTTGTCCAAGTAATTTTTTATTTATATATATGCGACTAGTGGAGATAGATATAAATTTGTAAATATTATTGTTTTTACAGGTGCTATATAACGTAATTTAACGAGTAAGTTTTTTTATGAGAACTGATGTTTAAAATAAATTTACTTATTCTCTCTATTAATTTTCAAATGTTATGATATATTGAACTTTAATATAATCTTTATATTTACCTTTCATACACATGATTAATCTTAAATATTTACACACTCTACTACTATCGTAATTTTTTTTTGCTATACTATCCCTTATGGTTTTATCTGTTGAAATACATACATACATACATACATATATTTAATTATATATCCTAAGAATAAACATAAAACAATTTATTTCATGGTTTTTCCGTTCCTCAATAGTTGAAAATACCCCTAGGATATTTGTTTATCTATTCTTGTTGGGAATTTATATATTTATGAGGACGGCCGTCTAACAATTATTTCCGCAACCAGAAGAGTTGCGTGCTCTGAGTTTCAGGTGTCTGTACTCAGACAATTGTAACAATTACTCAAACGACTCACTCTGATTGTGTTTATAATTTTTTTTACTATTTGAGCCTTGGATTGGCTACGTAAAGGAAGTTTCAATTGTACGTAAGAGTGTATGAATAAGTTCAGCTTTGTGAAATTAACAATAAAATAGAAATATTTTAGCTTATAACTATAATTAACAATAGTGATTAGACTAATTTAATAACAAAATGTTTTAATTCTGCAAAGATGGAATAATTTTATCTTGAATAAATTCTAATTGATCCAATTCAAAATAATTGATATGTTAAAATTTTATTTAAAAGAATGAGTTCGATTATGGTCCTTTGATTTAGAGCTCTGTTGAATAAAATGATAAAAGTAAAATTTTTATTTCTTAACATTTATCACACACGATCGGAAACTAAACAATTATAAAGTCAAATTAATAATAACATTTGGATATCGCCTACGTGAACAAAAATAACGCTTCACACTTCAATTTAAGTTTAATTACTTTATTTGTATAAACGTCAAGTAACAAATTATCTTACAGTAACTTTACAAACCATTCATCCTTCACAACAAACGGGTTCAACCTCAGTCTTCGTCTAGGACAAACTTGTAAAACACTACATTACACTTACACTCTAGTACAATATAAAAAATATAACTTAGATAACTACTACTACAATGCATTCAATGTAGATTGGAAATCTGACCTAAGACATGTGATTGTAACAAAACATATTACAATAATATATTAGTGGATTATACTTAAGTTCAAATATAGGTTTTTATTGGATTTTTTATTACAATCAGTGTTCATCTAAATTCTTACTCACTAAGTTTATCTATGTACCATAGAATAATTATATTAAAACCAATTTGCTAATACTAACCTTGTCGCTTTTAATTGGGTATACTCTATATTATTTGGTGTAGGGGGATGCTTTGCATCTATCAATATTTAAGCTATGTTTTTAAAGTCAATGTATAATAAAATAGAGTAGTAAATTATGAAACATATTCTAAAAAAATAAATTTTTAAAGATATAAAGTTGATATTTCAAATAAAATGTTGACATTTTGAAACTTAAAAAACCTACCTCTTTCAATAGCTCAATTATGTATAAAGCATTAACTTGTATACCAATTTGAAGTTAATCTTAGATAATATAAAATTAGAAACAAAATCTCAAATATACTTGTCTAGAAACCTTACATTATAAGGCTTAATGTTGGTATATTTAATTTTTACATTTATCTCACTTATATGTTCTTTGTTTTAGCGTTACCATTTGGATACATTATCCAAGTTGCTCTGGCTATATTATGTGGTGTATAGTTAGCTAATACTCTTCATAAGTGAGCTAGCTTTGTAAAAGCAATTTTATCAGGTAAAGTGCTAAGAGTTCCATGTCAACCTCCTCAAACCATACTAATTACAAATATAGTCTCATCCTAAAATTATAGCAAATACTGAATACCTTTGTGATACTTATCTCCTCGTAAATCTTAGAACAAACTGTAACAGGACCCTGGTATTAGTATTGGGATTACTTGAATCAGGCACTAGTCCATTCCCTACGTTGTTTGTAATGGCAGCTTTCTGATTCAGTCCCTCTCGATCTTTCTGTCTTAGGCAACCAACACAGATGTTAGCAATCGACACCTAAGACCTTGTGGTTATTGTTGAATACGAGGCACATTATTCCTCATCAATATACACTTGAAGCCTCCAACCGTGATTCAAATACAAACTCCCTAATTAAGATCTGACATGGACTCACACCTTAATACTTTCGGCCACGACAAAGCCTCTGCGAAGATTTGCCGTAGTTGTTGGAATCCATAATGTCACGTTCGAGTTGGCCACATATTTGCACACATTTGAGCTATGTACAGACAAAACCACCTGTTGAGAAAGCTTACCACACTACTGAGCCAATCTACAAAGATTACAACATATACCTCTCTACTGGATCATTCACATCAAATATAACTCACTTATATATATACCACCTTCTTTATAATGGTTTTCATATCAAAATTTCTGATAATATTAATTATAAATCTCAAGAACATTTCAAGTGTAATTAAATTTTCATTTTCATTTGTATACTTTTAAATTACTTTAATCCATGATAGAATTAATATTAGCTATGAAAATCATTTATTGTGTATTGTGGTTCAAATCATTTTTACCTTTTTAACATTGCAAGTACTCAGCTTTCTTTGAAATAATAGTATTTAGTTTTATTGTAAAACCACATTCCGATATGTTTGTCAAATAAAAAAATCTACTAAAACATGTCAGTAATGAAGAAATTGTACTCCTATAATAGGCATGTCAGTCTAAGCTAATTTAATTTATATTAATGGTAGCTTAAGTTGATTTCCTTTATGTGAATCAGGAAGGAACAAAAATAAAATACATTAGTTTGGCAGATCTAAGCTTACATGGCCTGGTAAAATCTTGATGCGTTTATAGTTTTTTCATTTAGACAAAAGTTTGGTACAACTCAACTCATTATTATTGCTGCACCTAATATATTCACTTCCTTTACTAGCACTACTTTGTCTAGTTAAATATAATGATGATATTTACACATTAACTATCTATGCTAATCCAATAATGTATTTTATATAACAAATACATACTAGTAAACCTATCTAACTTGCTTGATTTTTTGACTTTGCTGTCTTTTCAATACGATATTTTTTTCCCAAATATTGAATATTTACTATAGAAAGCAATATACTCGTACATAAAAAAAATAAATGCAAATCATTGATTTAGAAATGAAGATTTAAAAAATTTATATTAGTATACATCAAAATTTTGTTTAAAATTGTTTGAATATGTATAGAAATAAAATATAAATAAATATGAGCTCTTTAAATAATTAAATTTACGTATATCAACAATTCCAACATAGGTATTTTAGACCGTCCTTTCTTGAGCTATCTTTTAATAATATTTTCACGAAATAAATTTATGGTTTGCTGCACATTACTTAGGCCACTAAATATTACTGTACCCATTGGATCGACTAGTATAGACACAAATCTAATATACAGTCACATAACTTGTGAAACTAGTAAGGCCTATTGTTCTTAGTAAATTAAATTTCACTACAATAATTTCAAGTAGTAGGTCACGTAATTAGCTTTTCTCATTTATGAAAAAATATTTTGCACTACTCTTTAAACCTTAAGGAGTATTGGCAGAAATATTTAAATCCAAATAAAAGCTTGCAACTATAATTCAATATTGTGACTAATTCTTGTTTTACATAGTACCTATAGATAAATTACTTAAATTAATTTTATGAAATTGACGTGAATATAAAAATTAAATTTTAATTTGAATAAGTTATAATTGGTGAACTGTTTGTATTGTAGTAAAATTATCATTTAATTTTGGCTTTCTATATAAAGTAGTTTTATTAAGGAACCCAGCCAATACATAATTGTTTGAATGATTTCATTCAATATTCAGGATTGATCATTACATATTATGTGAGAGTAATCTCAGAGTGTGTTAACTCAATTAACAAGTTGTCACTAGTGATAGCTCATGGAAAGACAAACTAATAATGCCGTTTACTTGTAAAGACTGCTACCAGCTAATTTCAAAGGTAATAACAGAATATTAAATATTACTCCGAAATCCTGAGGCATTATAGTCATCACAGTCAGTCGTTTGACCTGAAAGAAAGAGAAAGTATGTATTAAAATTAAATAATATTAACAATATCAAAAAAGAAATATCACTAATATATTCATAAATTTCAAAACCACAAGAAGAATTCAAGAAGATAAAAAATACTAGTTTATTAACAAACATGGACATATATGTTTACTTTGCAAACACTAATATAAGTTCTGGCAATTTTCGACTCACATAGCCCCGCCATATAACTTTAGAACAATAGGGAGGATATGAATTTAAATTAAATGTACTGAAATATGTCTAAAGATGGTATTTAAAATAATTTTCTGGGAACATTGTAATGGAATAGAATTTCATTTGGTAATCATTCTAATAAAAAATTGCCACCTTTCATATATCTTCAAATTAATACATATTTTAAAAATATAAAACCAAACCATCCATAGGTGTTAAGAAATCTTTCACAGTTGGGTGACCAAAGATTTAATTTTTTTTAATGCTGAAGATAAAAATTTACCGTTTGCAGTTAACTCCCCCCGTATTGCAAACACCTGTGAAATATGGCTGAAAGACCTGTTCTGACTTTATATTTTTCGCTCCATTCCATTATTTTGCTTCTCGAAGGATAGACCATGGTGTAACTTAAAAAAACCATGGACAGTTCCGGAACAATTTCCTTTTAAAAATAAACGTAAAAAGAAGATTTTTCTACGCAGTCATCCCATAGTTGTCTCACAAAATTATACGGTAACAGTTCGAGTATAAAGAAACAGTCATTGAACTACCGTACCAGTTGTTTTTAAATACAATAAATAAAGAATATTAAAATTATATAAAGCAAGTTCTCAAATACATAACAAGCAGAGGACTCATATTTATCACCATCTCAACTTACAGATACAATATAAAGTGGAACACAACAAGCAGTGGACTCATATTTATCACCATCTCAACTTACAGAAACAACATTATAAAGTGGAACACAACAAGCAGAGGACTCATCATTATCACCATCTCACCTTACAGAAACAACAATATAAAATGGAACACAACAAGGAGAGGACTCATCATTATCACCATCTCACCTTACAGAAACAATATAAAGTGGAACACAACAAGCAGAGGACTCATAATTATCACTATATAACCTTAGAGAAACAACATTATAAAGTGGAACACAACAAGCAGTGGACTCATCATTATCACTATCTCACCTTACAGAAACATCATTATGAAGTGGAACACAACAAGCAGAGGACTCATCATTATCACCATCTCACCTTACAGAAACAACAATATAAAGTAGAACACAACAAGGAGAGGACTCATCATTATCACCATCTCACCTTACAGAAACAACAATATAAAGTGGAACACAACAAGCAGAGGACTCATCATTATCACCATCTCACCTTACAGAAACAACAATATAAAGTGGAACACAACAAGCAGAGGACTCATCATTATCACCATCTCACCTTACAGAAACAACAATATAAAGTGGAACACAACAAGCAGAGGACTCATCATTATCACCATCTCACCTTACAGAAACAACAATATAAAGTGGAACACAACAAGCAGAGGACTCATCATTATCACCATCTCACCTTACAGAAACAACAATATAAAGTGGAACACAACAAGCAGAGGACTCATCATTATCACCATCTCACCTTACAGAAACAATATAAAGTGGAACACAACAAGCAGAGGACTCATCATTATCACCATCTCACCTTACAGAAACAACAATATAAAGTGGAACACAACAAGCAGAGGACTCATCATTATCACCATCTCACCTTACAGAAACAACATTATAAAGTGGAACACAACAAGCAGAGGACTCATCATTATCACCATCTCACCTTACAGAAACAACAATATAAAGTGGAACACAACAAGCAGAGGACTCATCATTATCACCATCTCACCTTACAGAAACAACAATATAAAGTGGAACACAACAAGCAGAGGACTCATCATTATCACCATCTCACCTTACAGAAACAACAATATAAAGTGGAACACAACAAGCAGAGGACTCATCATTATCACCATCTCACCTTACAGAAACAACAATATAAAGTGGAACACAACAAGCAGAGGACTCATCATTATCACCATCTCACCTTACAGAAACAACAATATAAAGTGGAACACAACAAGCAGAGGACTCATCATTATCACCATCTCACCTTACAGAAACAACAATATAAAGTGGAACACAACAAGCAGAGGACTCATCATTATCACCATCTCACCTTACAGAAACAACAATATAAAGTGGAACACAACAAGCAGAGGACTCATCATTATCACCATCTCACCTTACAGAAACAACAATATAAAGTGGAACACAACAAGCAGAGGACTCATCATTATCACCATCTCACCTTACAGAAACAACAATATAAAGTGGAACACAACAAGCAGAGGACTCATCATTATCACCATCTCACCTTACAGAAACAACAATATAAAGTGGAACACAACAAGCAGAGGACTCGTCATTACCACCATCTCACCTTACAGAAACAACAATATAAAGTGGAACACAACAAGCAGAGGACTCATCATTATCACCATCTCACCTTACAGAAACAACAATATAAAGTGGAACACAACAAGCAGAGGACTCATCATTATCACCATCTCACCTTACAGAAACAACAATATAAAGTGGAACACAACAAGCAGAGGACTCATCATTATCACCATCTCACCTTACAGAAACAACAATATAAAGTGGAACACAACAAGCAGAGGACTCATCATTATCACCATCTCACCTTACAGAAACAACAATATAAAGTGGAACACAACAAGCAGAGGACTCATCATTATCACCATCTCACCTTACAGAAACAACAATATAAAGTGGAACACAACAAGCAGAGGACTCATCATTATCACCATCTCACCTTACAGAAACAACAATATAAAGTGGAACACAACAAGCAGAGGACTCATCATTATCACCATCTCACCTTACAGAAACAACAATATAAAGTGGAACACAACAAGCAGAGGACTCATCATTATCACCATCTCACCTTACAGAAACAACAATATAAAGTGGAACACAACAAGCAGAGGACTCATCATTATCACCATCTCACCTTACAGAAACAACAATATAAAGTGGAACACAACAAGCAGAGGACTCATCATTATCACCATCTCACCTTACAGAAACAATATAAAGTGGAACACAACAAGCAGAGGACTCATCATTATCACCATCTCACCTTACAGAAACAACAATATAAAGTGGAACACAACAAGCAGAGGACTCATCATTATCACCATCTCACCTTACAGAAACAACAATATAAAGTGGAACACAACAAGCAGAGGACTCATCATTATCACCATCTCACCTTACAGAAACAACAATATAAAGTGGAACACAACAAGCAGAGGACTCATCATTATCACCATCTCACCTTACAGAAACAACATTATAAAGTGGAACACAACAAGCAGAGGACTCATCATTATCACCATCTCACCATACAAAAACAATATAAAGTGGAACACAACAAGCAGAGGACTCATCATTATCACCATCTCACCTTACAGAAACAACAATATAAAGTGGAACACAACAAGCAGAGGACTCATCATTATCACCATCTCACCTTACAGAAACAACATTATAAAGTGGAACACAACAAGCAGAGGACTCATCATTATCACCATCTCACCTTACAGAAACAACAATATAAAGTGGAACACAACAAGCAGAGGACTCATCATTATCACCATCACACCTTACAGAAACAACAAAATAAATTGGAACACAAATAGCAGAGGACTCGTCATTACCACCATCTCACCTTACAGAAACAACAATATAAAGTGGAACACAACAAGCATAGGACTCATCATTATCACCATCTCACCTTACAGAAACAACAATATAAATTGGAACACAACAAGCAGAGAACTCGTCATTACCAAAATCTCACCTCACAGAAACAAAAATATAAAGTGGAACACAACAAACAGAGGACTTATCATTATCACCATCTCACCTTACAGAAACCATATAAAGTGGAAAACAACAAGCAGAGGACTCATCATTATCACCATCTAACCTTACAGAAACAACATTATAAAGTGGAACACAACAAGCATAGGACTCATCATTATCACCATCTCACCTTACAGAAACAATATAAATTGGAAAACAACAAGCAGACGACTCACCATTATCACCATCTCACCTTATAGTATCAATATAAAGAGGAACACAACAAGCTGAGGACTCATCATTATCGCCATCTCACCTTACAGAAACAACAATATAAAGTTGAACACAACAAGCAGAGGACTCATCATTATCACCATCTCACCTCACAGAAACCATATAAAGTGGAATACAATAAGCAGAGGACTCATCATTATCACCATCTCACTTTACAGAAACATTATAAAGTGGAACACAACAAGCAGTGGACTCATCATTATCACCATCTCACATATCATTATTATCACCATCTCACCTTACAGAAACAATATAAAGTGGAACACAACAAGCAGAGGACTCAGCATTATCACCTTATCACCTTACAGAAACAACATTATAAAGTGGAATAAAACAAGCAGAGGTCTCATCATTATAACCATCTCACCTTACAGAAACAACATTATAAAGTGGAACACAACAAAGAGGACTCATCATTATCACCATCTCACCTTACAGAAACAACATTATAAATTGGAACACAACAAGCAGAGGACTTGTCATTATCAACATCTCACCTTACAGAAACAACATTATAAAGTGGAACACAACAAGCAGAGGACTCATCATTATAACCATCTTACACAACAGAAACAACCTTATAAAGTGGAACTCAACAAGCAGAGGACTCATCATTATCACCATCTCACCTTACAGAAACAACAATATAAAGTGGAACACAACAAGCAAAGGACTCATCATTATCACCATCTCACATTACATAAACAACAATATAAAGTGGAACACAACAAGCAGAGGACTCATCATTATCACCATCACACCTTACAGAAACAACAAAATAAATTGGAACACAAATAGCAGAGGACTCGTCATTACCACCATCTCACCTTACAGAAACAACAATATAAAGTGGAACACAACAAGCAGAGGACTCATCATTATCACCATCTCACCTTACAGAAACAACAATATAAATTGGAACACAACAAGCAGGGAACTCGTCATTACCACAATCTCACCTTACAGAAACAACATTATAAAGTGGAACACAACAAGCAGAGGACTCATCATTATCAGCATCTCACCTTACAGAAACAATATAGAGTGGAACACAACAAGAAGAGATCTCATCATTATCACCATCTCACCTTACAGAATCAACAATATAAAGCGGAACACAACAAGCAGAGGACTCGTCATTAACACCATCTCACCTTACAGAAACAACCATATAAAGTGGAACACAACAAGCAGAGGACTCATCATTATCACCATCTCACATTACAGAAACAACAATATAAATTGGAACACAACAAGCAGAGGACTCATCATTATCACCATCTCACCTTACAGAAACAATATAAAGTGGAAAACAACAAGCAATGGACTCATCATTATCACCATCTCACCTCAAAGAAACAACAATATAAAGTGGAACTCAACAAGCAGAGGACTCATCATTATCACCATCTCACCTTACAAAAACAATTTAAAGTTGAACACAACAAGCAGTGGACTCATTATTATCACCATCTCACCATACAGAAACAATATAAAGTTGAACACAACAAGGAGAGGACTCATCATTATCACCATCTCATCTCAAAGAAACAACAATATAAAGTGGAACTCAACAAGAAGAGGACTAATCATTATCAACATCTCACCTTACAAAAACAATATAAAGTTGAACACAACAAGCAGAGGACTCATCATTATCACCATCTCAACTTACAGAAACAATATAAAGTGGAACACAACAAGCAGTGGACTTATCATTTTCACCATCTCACCTCAAAGAAACAACAATATAAAGTGGAACTCAACAAGCAGAGGACTCATCATTATCACCATCTCACCTCAAAAAACAACATTATAAATTGAAACAAACAAGCAGAGGACTCATCATTATCACTATCTCACCTTACAGAAACAACATTATAAAGTTGAACACAACAAGGAGAGGACTCATCATTATCACCATCTAACCTTACAGAAACAACATTATAAAGTGGATCACAACAAGCAGTGGACTCATCATTATCACTATCTAACCTTACAGAAACAACATTATAAAGTGGAACACAACAAGCAGAGGACTCATAATTATCACCATCTCACCTTACAGAAACAACGGTATAAAGTGAAACACAACAAGCAGAGGACTCATCATTATAACCATCTCACACAACAGAAACAACCTTATAAATTGGAACAACACAAGCAGAGGACTCATCATTATCACCATCTCACCTTACATAAACAACATTATAAAGTGGAACACATCAAGCAGAGGACTCATCATTATCACCATCTCACTTTACAGTATCAATATAAAGTGGAACAAAACAAGCAGAAGACTCATTATTATCACCATCTCACCTCACAGAAACAACAATATAAAGTGGAACACATCAAGTAGAGGACTCATCATTATCACTATCTCACTTTACAGAAACAATATAAAGTGGAACATAACAAGCAGAGGACTCATCAATATCACCATCTCACCTTAAAGAAACAATATAAAGTGGAATACAATAAGCAGAGGACTCATCATTATCACCATCTCACCTTAAAGAAACAACAATATAAAGAGCAACATAACAAGCAGAGGACTCATCTTTATCACCATCCCACTTCACAGAAACAATATAAATTGGAACACAGTAAGCAAAGGACTCATCATTATCACCATATCACCTTTTAGAAACAACATTTCAAATTGTAACACAACAAGCAGAGGACTCACCATTATCACCATCTCATCTTACAGTATCAATATAAAGTGGAACATAACAAGCAGAGGACTCATCATTATCACCATCTCTCCTCACAGAGACAACAATATAAAGTGGAACACAACAAGCAGAGGACTTATCATTATCACCATCTCACCTTACAGAAACCATATAAAGTGGAAAACAACAAGCAGAGGACTCATCATTATCACCATCACACCTTACAGAAACAATATAGAGTGGAACACAACAAGAAGAGAACTCATCATAATCACCATCTCACCTTACAGAATCAACAATATAATGTGGAACACAACAAGCAGAGGACTCGTCATTATCACCATCTCACCTTACAGAAACAATATAGAGTGGAACACAACAAGAAGAGAACTCATCATTATCACCATCTCACCTTACAGAATCAACAATATAATGTGGAACACAACAAGCAGAAGACTCGTCATTATCACCATCTCACCTTACAGAAACAACAATATAAAGTGGAACACAACAAGCAGAGGCCTCATCATTATCACCATCTCACCTTACAGAAACAACAATATAAATTGGAACACAACAAGCAGAGAACTCGTCATTACCACAATCTCACCTCACAGAAACAATATAAATTGGAACACAACAAGTAGAGGACTCATCATTATCATCATCTCACCTTACAGAAACAATATAAAGTGGAACACAGCAAACAGAGGAATCATAATTATCACCATCTCACCTTACAGAAACAACATTATAAAGTGGAACACAATAAGCAGAGGACTCATCATTATCACCATCTCACCTTACAGAAACAATATAAAGTGGAACACAACAAGTAGAGGACTCATCATTATCACCAACCATCTCACCTTACAGAAACCATATAAAGTGGAAAACAACAAGCAGAGGACTCACCATTATCACCATCTCACCTTACAGTATCAATATAAAGTGGAACATAACAAGCAGAGGACTCATCATTATCACCATCTCACCTTACAGAAACAACAATACAAAGTGGAACACAACAAGCAGAGGACTCATCATTATCACCATCTCACTTAACAGAAACAACATTATAAAGTGGAACACAACAAGCAGAGGACTCATCATTATCACCATCTCACCTCACAGAAACAATATAAAGTGGAAAACAACAAGCAGAGGACTCACCATTATCACCATCACACCTTATAATATCATTATAAAGTGAAACATAACAAGCAGAGGACTCATCATTATCACCATCTCACCTTACAGAAACAATATAAATTGGAAAACAACAAGCAGAGGACTCACTATTATCACCATCTCACCTTACAGTATCAATATAAAGTGGAACACAACAAGCTGAGGACTCATCATTATCACCATCTCACCTTCTATAAACAACAATATAAATTGGATCACAACAAGCAGAGGACTCATCATTATCACCATCTCACCTCACAGAAACAACAATATAAAGTGGATCACAACAAGCAGAGGACTCATCATTATCACCATCTCACCTCACAGAAACAACATTATAAAGTGGAACACAACAAGCAGTGGACTCATCATTATCACCATCTCACCTTACAGAAACCAAAATATTAAGTTGAACACAACAAGCAGAAGACTCATCATTATCACCATCTCACCTCACAGAAACAACATTATAAAGTGGAACACAACAAGCAGTGGACTCATCATTATCACTATCTCACCTCACAGAAACAATATAAAGTGGAATACAATAAGCAGAGGACTCATTATTATTACCATCTCACCTTACAGAAACATTATAAAGTGGAACACAACAAGCAGAGGACTCATCATTATCACCATCTCATCTTACAGAAACAACAATATAAAGTTGAACACAACAAGCAGAGGACTCATCATTATCACCATCTCACCTCACAGAAACAATAAAAAGTGGAACATAACAATAAGAGGACTCATCATTATCACCATCTCACCTCACAGAAACAACATTATAAAGTGGAACACAGTAAGCAGAGGACTCATCATTATCACCATCTCACCTTACAGAACAACATTATAAAGTGGAACACAACAAGCAGAGGACTCATCATTATCACCATCTCACCTTACAGAAACAATATAAAGTGGAACACAACAAGCAGAGGACTTATCATTATCACTATCTCACCTCACAAAATACACTACAAGGGGCTTCACCAGCAAAGCACAACGTTACAACATTATCTGTGATGCACCAATTTGTATCGAATCACAAACTAATAGAGACAGGTGTGTCAATGTCCCATCCAATGGCCCAGACATTAAATTTCATTGTTGTGGCTGTGTGCAAATAAAATGACTTCCGATTTAGTCATGACTCTATGTAAACACTTTACTTTGCTATGGATGATTTGGATGATAGTACGTTATTTGGAAACTATCGCTATATTTATATGTACTATATATATATATATATATACTATATATATATATATATATATATATTGTACATGTAAATATAACGACAGTCTGTTTGTATATATATATATATATATATATATACACACATATATATACACACAAACATTGATGATACATGAGTTCAACATTTTAATAGTAAGTGTAGAGATAAACACACAATTCATTTTGTTTATTAGCAGGAATACCGGCACTCTTTTTGTTCGGGAAAGGAGGGCAGAAGGAATCACGTTACATCCAAGTTAGTAAGTTAAGTTGAGTAATATATATATATATTCTACCATAGACAATTATAAATGTGAGTTCTGAAATTGTTTCTTCCAACAAGTAACGGGCGTATATATGATGCGTTATGAAAAGTGTTAAAAGATAAATCTATAATAAAATTTGTGTTAAAGTTAAAATAATTAAAAAAGAAAAATATCTATATCAACCTGAGAGATGCTCTATTTAGTTAAATAATAAAACTCAAATTTTCTACAAAAGATTGTAAAGTTATAACCATTTAAACCTAATTTTTATCGTTCTTATTCAATTGATTGTTATAATATAAAGCAACAATTTTATTTAGGCCCTGTAACATCATCAAAGCATGTCTACATTTAAGATTTGTTTAAAAATAGGCTAATACTATTCCCTTCCATCTAAAAATTACAAAAAATTAAATAAAATATGGACATATTGGACTCGTGTGTATGTTAATTTAAAATTGGCCTTTTTTTGAAGATATTGCTAACTGAAGAACTGATCTCGCCGATTGTAGAATATGTTCTACTTTCCCATTAACACTTTGAAACATTTGGTTACGTAATGACTCAATTTATTCACTGAACAATTTAAAGCCCCAACAAAGCACTAGTAAATATTAAGGACCGAGAGCCTCAGCGCCGATATTAGTTCCAAACATCAACAAGTGACATGTTATATCTAAACATGACTCATGAAAAATTGGAGGACATATTAACTAGGATGTGCGAGAACTCAAAAGCCCTAGATTTGAGTCGAGAAGTTGTTTGATAGAGATGCAGAACTTTTTATTCAAAACTAGTATAATTCGCTAAATTGACCTTTTAAATTTTGCTTCTAAAATATCAAGTTTGAATTTAAAAAAATTTAAGATATTATTCAACAACCAAGTTCCTTATTGTTAGGTCTACCCTTTATTTAAATAAAATAAAATACGTAACAATGTATTCAATTTTTACTAAATCTAGTTTAAAAAAAAAAATTTCAATCAAAATTAATTTCAATTCAAATTTAATCATAACGTTTCTATACAAAAAAAGTTCTTCAAATATTTGTATTATTGTGTTTGGTTAGTAAATAAATTCAACTTAAGATATTTATGTGGTACAAATATTGTTTGAACTCGATGTTTTTATTCAAACGGGACTCAAACAAAACATGACTCGAAGGGAAAATCTCCTACTCTCATACCGCTTGTATCAACACGTCTCTATTGAAATAAATACTTGATATTTTAAGTGTTATAAATTTTAAAAATAGGGTAAAACTGGGTCATTTACAGAGAAATTTTACCCTATGTGTTAGAATATTTGAGAACTTTTTTGGTGATTTTGAAGCTTAACAACTGTCACTTCCATAAGAAATACTGAAGTGTTAAAGTGGGCAACCGTGTAAGATATTAATACTTCCGACCCCACTAGATTCAGGAAGTCCAATGTTTATTCACACAAGCAAATCATTTCTACCTCTAAGCCTTACGCCGCTGGAAATCTGACGGCATGGCCGTCGTAAGAGTTGATTCCTTTGCCTTGCGCCTAGCACTCGTCTCTTTAGAAGGCCCGTTCTCATCTGCGGACTGTCCACCCTTGCGTCCGCTGTTTGAACGGCCGTTGTCTATCACGCCATGGTTCTCTGAGGAGGATTTCTTGCCCGCAGAAAGAATATCTTTCTTAGTCTTGTCCCCCAGTGGAACGTCGGGGCTCTGCGGTCCACCACCAGCACTGCTGTCGTAGTCTGGAACCGGACATTTAGAACAAAGAAGTGATAGGCGTGCCTGGTAGGGTTTGGGGGACACACACTCACCCCTCAATACTGGTGCCTGGTAGGGTTTGGGGGACACACACTCACCCCTCAATACTGGTGCCTGGTAGGGTTTGGGGACACACACTCACCCCTCAATACTGGTGCTTTAATGTAAGTTCTCTTAGACATGAAATTAGATTGACTAAATGGTTTAATTGGTTTATCTCTTAGTCACGATAATGTGCACAAACGGACGTTAGCAATTATTCAGAATCGTAAGCATCCTTGTGGCTGCCTGCGTTGATCCAAAGTTTAGTAAGGATAAGTAAATCGATTAATAATTTATTATAGAAAAAACCTATGAAACATTATTTTCCTAATTTTGTTATATATGGTATCCATAAGTAAATTTTAAACAAACTTGGTCCAAACATTTTACTAAGAAACATTTGTAGAACTTGTTTGAAAGATATAAATAACCATATAATAATGATGATATTTATAAATTATATATTGAAAACGTTACTAAATATATTTTCTATAATTTCATTTACTAAATGATGTGTTTTATAGCTTTTCCTTTTCCATGTGAACTTGAGAAAAATTCCACTCTGCATTTACGCTACTTCCAAATCATAACTAAAGTAACCCAAATTACAAAGTATGTGCTTAAAAATGGGCAGTGAGATTCTTGTTATACCCATTACGAAATTTTTTGATAGAGAAATAAAATTTTAGTGATAAGAAAAAATAAGATTTTAACCAAATAAATCTGCAAAATATATTATTATTTTTAGCACGGATTTAAATTTGTTTTTTCTAACGGTTGCCACATTATTAACTCGATGTTAATAATATGAATCCAAATTGGAGTTACGCTTAACCTCTTTCAACGCAAATCTGTTTACACAATGCTTCAAATAATTTCAAGACACCTTAACAATAATTTAGGTAATTATATTTCCTACTAGAAATAGGTTTCCATAATAGAGATCAAAAATTACTACTTAGTTACGCTTAAGTCTCAGGGGTAGGTCAACAAAAAAACTAACATATTAAATACAATTTTACTTGTATATTATAGGATACATGTAGCTCAGACCAACATTTATCAAAGTATATAGTAAATATATATCTATAAAAATAAAAATTTATCTAGGCTCATTTCGTATGGAATGCATTAAAATATCGTACATTTAGTAAAATCACACTGAATAGCATTTAATTTAACAAATTATTGGTTAACCAACTATTTTAAAGAGAATTTACTTCTCCTTAAATCAAATCGTTTGGTTACAAATATCAAAACGTCTTCATTAGTGATGTCCTTATTTTATTTTATGTGATAAAGTAGTTTTAAAAATAATGAAGAAAGTGAGCCAAACCTTAAATTGTGGCGTCCATGGAGACCTATTTTAACGATGAAGCTCTAGTAAAGTTGTATTAATAAGGAGGTGGAAAGAACATTATATGACATTTGATTCAAGTTGACACATGACTGTAAGGAGGCTACTATAAAATTGTTATTGATGTGGTAGAGAAATACCAAAACATGTAAACTCTCTCAGGGCCTTACTACAAACCTTGTGACTCGGAAAACAAAAATATGGACTTAGTATTTTATAAAGGTTCTTTCTGCATCTTGTTAGTATTAAAGCGCTTTATATGACATTTCAACATTATATTCAAATAAGAAACATTCAAGGAATATAATCTGGTTGTTGAAGCGCACGGATGTATCGCAAGATCGAGTAACAGTACTAGATAGTCGATACATGTTCTTATGCTTGTCTTTCTATCATCCTGCATGTTCTTATGCTTGTCTTTCTATCATCCTGCATGTTCTTCTCGTACTGCCAAAACGATTTAAAGATTTTTGTTAGTGGTTTTATGGTCATAGCTCAAATATGAATCGTGATTTTAGCTCTAATTCTAAAACTAAAATTAGTTTAATGAAAACGGAATTTGGAAACGTTCATATTTTTAAAAAGTGGTTTAAATATATATCTGGGAAGTGTTGCATATTATTTATTACATCTTATCCTTGTTTTTTGTAGAAAACTTCATTAAAAGGTAACTTTATGATAATATATATTTTTTGAAAACTATAATATACTATATTAAAAAGAATATTCACTTGTCTGATAGCATTTATTTTTAAATGTGTTAAAATAGTTTTAATGGTCTCTAACCCATGGTTTTCTAATACATATACCCCAGATTACTGCCCAAGTTGGTTGTTCTACGTGTGATAAGACGGTCTTCTTGAGCACCTATAAAACTTACAACGTACCTTGTGGTGAGCTTCCCCGTCGGCGAGAAGACCCCTCGTAGTTGTGTTCTCTTCTGCGTATACTGCTCCTGCTGGTGCTAATACTCCTGCTACCCCAGCTGATCCTACTACCACCCCCTCCACCCCGTCTACCTTCTCCCCCAGTCAGCAAGAGGGCCAACAACACCCCTGCGAGTATCACCCCTACACAAGCACGTAGAGTTTGCATCCTTTCACTAACATGTGCAGACATCAAGTGATAACGATCAAATGTCTTCACCAAACCACGCAACGGTCCTCTTCAAGGTCATAACAATGTGACGTCACGGTGTCACTGAAGGCTCAGTTTGTTGAATGGGAAGGAAGGGCTGTTAACGTGTTAATGAATGAGTTGAAATGGAGATGCCACAAGTACCTATTAGGACGTTATCGTTTTGAAATCACACACGGGGAGCTTGAAAATGAGTGTGACCCCCTTTGTTACCCGTACTTACCCTCTCCTCTTCTGCTTAGCCCCTTAAAGCGTCGATTTGGATCTCTTTTATGATGTGAGTCGCTATTATAGTGCTCAACATATATCATGTCGTAATAGCTTGACTGTTAGAAATAATATTGTATTGGTTAACTTACTATAGGCGGTGTGGAAGGGAACGTGTCTTCAAGTTTCTATTTTAGAAGGTTTTTATCACACACAAAAAATTCCGACAAAATAATGTAATATTCCTCAAATAGATACGTTTAGTTTAATTAACTAAACATAATGATCTAAATAAATCTATAATATGTGTCATGAACTTAGTGGCACTTAAAATTAACATATTAAATAAAAATTACACTTCCTGTTCAATTTCCATGATTCCTTAAACAAATATTCAAGAACTAGCATAATGCCCGTTTAGAAATCAACGGTTTCGTTTCTGGTCGTGTAATTTGTTATATTGGCATTTGTTGGATAATTATTGCGAATGGGATTAATATTTCAGCTGCACTCAAAGCACGTGAGGCGCTTTTAAACTAAAGACTCCGTAGTTGATCAAATATTTTACTCCAATGAAAGTGTGAAACTGTTCCTCAATTGAAGATTTTACTATAAAAAAACATCTTTTATATATACATTTTGGATTTTGGAGGCTTCCATGTGGATTTTTAGTCACCAAGTACCCCTGTATTATTTTTGGTTAGGGACTACATGCCTGTAAATTTTAAGCTTTTTAGGTCCATTGGACTTCGAGAGTAAGAGTTTTTCTCCCCATTTCAGACCATCTGCCATCAAATATACTTACATCATTTAGACTAGGGGCTACCTGCCAGCAAATTTTCTGCTTCCTAAGTCCATTGGGCTCCAAGAGTATTTTGACTTTGAATTCCTTCCAATTTTGGAGCAGCCTCACCTCCCATTTCAGTATGCCCCTCGTGGTTAAGATACCAAATATTCTTGCACCATTTTGGGTTAGGTGCTACCTTGCTAGAAAATTTCAGCTTCCTGGGTTTTTGGTGTTTCTAGATTATTTTGGATGGACTAGTAATTATTATAGTGGAGATTACTCTTGGGATTACTCTTTGTCGAAAATTAAACTGAACGTATCTACTATTATTATTATTATTATTATTATTATTATTATTAGCACCACGTCTTACTACCCATTCGGGTTATACGCACTTACGCTATTGTGTAATGGTAGGGTGATTGTGAGATGAAATGAAGGACCTACAGCTTAACGTGGAATCCGAACCACGGTGGAGGCCTGGCATTCCTCACATTCACAAGAAGTCTTGTCAGAGGTGAAGGAAGGGTTTGGTAATCAGATAAATCTTTGCCGTGACCGAGGATTGAACCCCGGACGACAGCATAGAAGTCTGACACCTTACCCCTAGACCACCAGGTCACCCAACGTATCTACTGAAGTAATATTTTATCCACCCAGGACAACAACTTTTGTACACTAAAACTATAACACTGCCATTAATTCATGCTCCCTTCTACCCAACCTTAACAAGTATTATTTACAATGCACTCTTATAGTTTCATTTAAATAAATGTGGTATATCCTTGGGTATATTTATTTAACCAAGCTATATACATATTTACACTAAAAGATCAAGGATAAGTAAGTTAGAATTTAGAAATAGTGTAAGAAAATTTGTTTGCAAGGGGAGGGAAAACTCATTATTAAAGATCAACTTTTCGCACCGAGATGGGATTCAAACCCCTAAATCCTATCACTTGCAATACCAATTATATAATACTGACTCCTTTGCTCACGTTTATATGGGAGTAGTGTGAACGCCATACCATTACACCTTGGATAGAGTGTGTATTGTGATCTTGATTTCATCATGATGTCGCAATCCTGTGTGCCATCATCATGATGTCACAAACTGGATTGGTTTATTTTAGTTTGGGTGAGGTTATGCTGTCCCTCAGGTTTATAGGGGGATTTATTGTTGTATAAACTTGTTCAATCCTGCCCAGTGTGTCCCATATGATTTTTAAAGTGTGTCCCATTGGGTTTTTTATGTGTGCCCTTGTTTTTTTATGTTTTCCCCTTTGGATTGAATGCCTGAGCAGGATTGGAGGTTGACGTGGTTGGGGAGCGTGCAGTCCTTGGTGTAGTTAACTTCTCCCTCAACGGTGGTCATGAATATAATGAGTTCATTTGGTCGGTCCCCCACCTCACATGCACTGTAACAATCCTACCAGTTTAATTCTGCCCATCTCTACTGGTGGTGGGAGACGAATGTCTAACATAGAGTGTGAGCTACTGGCCTGATCTCCCTGTCGTAAGCTTCTGAATCTATTTTGTTGTCTAATGGGCCTGGTCTCTCTGTCTCAAGCCTTGGAATCTATTTTGGGCTCTAATTATGTCGCAACCCTGATGTCTCATGCCTGGTGCCAGTTTGGTGGCTCTACGTGTCAAGAGAGGAATGGGGGATTTTGAAACCCTCCCTCTTCTATGTGGCAATGGGTTTATTCCGGCAACGTCATCGCTCTGTGGCAAACTTTATGACTCATAAATTGAGCCAGTTTGACAGCTTGACAAGTCGATACACGAATAGATCATTACCTTTAAACCATGAGCTACTTAAGGTCTTTGACACTGTTCATCCTTATGAATGGCACTAATTTGGTGGTTCGACAATTCTATATAATAATGGGTGATATTTCACACCTGATGCAAAATTGGCAGTTCAACATGTCGTGATGAAATAATCACTGACTACTCCGATGACTGGTGCCAGTTTGGTGGATTTACAAGTCAAGACAGGAATAGATAACGACCTTGAAACCATAAATTATTACATGCAGTCATTGCCATAGTTAATCTCGTACAACAGCAAGACCACTTGTTATTGACCGGGGGTGGGGGAGGAGGTGAATACACAGAGGGCTCACTTGGTTGACTATTTATAAGTGTTTGTAGAGCTGATCAAGATAGACAATTTGCAGTAGTTGATAAATATTGTTGACGCCATGCAGACCGTAAAATTGTGTGATATAGTCGTTAATCAAAAGTAATCGGTGGATAAGTTAAAGGCTGTCAATACAAAGTCCGGGATGAAGACATGTGTGAGCTTTATAAGGAAAATATATTTATTTACCCGTGCTGGAGTAAAACCCAGTACACATATCATTGTGAACGTTGAACGTGTTTAAGAGATGGGAAGCAGCATCGAGCAGTGTAAATGGTTAACATCAGGTAGCACTTCTCCATGGCAGTCAATACAGGTTTAGCATCAATGCACAAGATAGACGTGTACCAGTGTATTAAAGACAGAGGACAAGTTAAATACTCAGTAAACCATCCAACGCGTTTATCATTCAGGTAATATCACCATGCTTAGAACAGGCTATATTAAATTAATGATTGAGGTTCATACGATTAAGGGGAATGTCTACATGAACGAATACAATATTTGCAGTGTGGTTGTGAACGATGCACATGTATTTTACAAATTAGTTAATAATGATGGAAGTGTACCACATGAGAGAGGCCACATCATATTCTGTGACTCTACTTGTAACATCCTAGAGCGACAGAAGCACAACCTTACGAGAGCATCGAATCAAGGAGTTATATTTGCGTGATATGATATGTTGTGCAGTGAACAATTTATGCAAGGGGGACGCTGTGGCAGTGTTGTACAAGCCCCGTCTGGACTATCAACAACCACCCTTCCAGGCTCCACAACACCCGCCACCCTTCAGGACTCTGCAGCCACGGCCCCACCCCATGAGTCACCTATTTACCTAGCGTCAGACTCATCTGAGTACCCACAGCCAGAGTCAGCCGAGGACACACCTCCAGAGTCGATTGCAAACCACACAATAATATAGTTTATTTTTCACGCTAAGCTCTCAACTTAATTACCTGTAGTGGTCACAAGTCCTGCTACACCCTCCGCTATGCCTATAGGTAAGGCCCCTAAAAACTACAGGATAGGGAGGACGTAACGTACAAGTTATAAATGACAACAGGTAGAATAGCATAGTTTTCAATAAAGAGTATTTTAATTTGTTCAAATCAGATAATAAACAATGGAACTTATGGCCTTAATTCAAAAACAACCTTCTGATAGCTACTACTGTAAAAGAAAACATTGCATCATATAATATATCGTCTTTCAGGTGTCTGGTAGACTTACTACCCAAACACACTTCTCAATTGACATTACCTAGAAACATGACATATGGTCTTTCAAATATAGTTGTTCCCCAACGGGAACAAACCCAAATAAGCCTATCAATATTCAAGAATAAATGTATAGGCTTCTACTGTATAATTATACTGTATGATATCTCGTCCTTCTAATTACTTTCATTCAAAGTTTACATTAGTCATAAGGATAATTCATGGAGATAATCCATGGCTAAGAGAAACAAACACACAAAGTTGCGTAACCACAAAATAGTTTACTTTACCTTTTTTTTCCCCTGACGTTTAATGGCTACAACTCTAACATAAATTACTAACAATTACATTCCTGACGTTTACTATCGTCCTATAAAAAGTATGACATATGAATTATATAACTTCTCCATAACTCCGCATGAGTTATAATAATTGTAACTAAAAGACAAAACAGGTCTATCTCCCAAGACGCTGACATAAAGACTGATCTACATTTACATTAATTAACCTCAAATAAAATATCTCTAACGTGTCGACAAAAGATTAAACAATTACTATTACTGGTCAATCCTCCATGACCCCAAAACAAAGTTACCAATACAAAATAATTTAAATAACGCCAGACGCGATTTCCTCATGGCGTCGACTCAAAGCTTTAACTATTCATTCTCTAAGTCCCTCATCCATGACTTTAATATATAGCTAAATTAATAAACTAAATTTATATCAAACGTAATCATTCCTAGGTCTTTCCTCCATGACCCCACAGCAGTTCGCTCAACCGAACTACTCCTTCGATGAAGCTCTATTTAATAATGCTATATTTAATACAATTTACAATCTACTATATATTGAGTCTAGACAACAAGAAAAAGGGGTGGGATTGTTCACACTAGCCAGACAGCTACGCAGAACACGGCATTACGTCATTATGCGGTAACTTCACAAATCTTCCTGGTCGCTGATTGGATGTCTATCGTCGCAATGCAGTGGTTTACGATTCTCCGACCGTTGTTGGAACATCTGATGTCAGGTGAGGGTGGCTTTATCCCCCCTCCAAGGGATAATACAGAGCGTGTTTATTTCGTGACTGGACTCTTGGAAAACATCGTCCAGTGTTGAAATTATTCTCGGGCCGGGTTGATCATCTAATACTGTTTTCTAGTCGTAGTCGCCCCGCGCTTCCACATTGGTGATTTGACTTGGTAACAATCTAGTGAGGCCAGCTTGGAGATCCGAAGGTACGTGAAGAACAGTTTATTAAGTAGACAGTTGATATTGAATATTTAGGAATGCTGATTAAATGTCTGATTGTTGGGGCTACATTGGGCTACAATAGTGAAGTTTAACTATTGTAGGGTACGTCGAAGTATTATTTTGGGAGCGGGTAGTATGCGTCAAGCGAATGTACGTTGAATATTAGGTTGGGTGGGGAAGTAATTGTACAATACGTAGTTTGTATTGTTACAGTCCTAAATAAAATTGTTTCTTGCAATAAAATACCTATGTTGTTGTGGTTGAGATAAAAATGTTTTAAATTACATTAATTAATGCTGTATGTTATAGGATTAGTAAGAAAATTTTATAATTATTAGCAATGTGTTGTTTGTAAAACCTTGGATATTCAAAGACAGGAAAGAAATATCAATATTACTAGTGGCAACTTTGCCAATATTAAATATTAAATAGCACAGACCAGTAAATGTTAAGCTTTATTACCTACATATGTGAATTAATATAGCGTTAGAAAAAAAAATCATTGATTTTTATAATATATTTACATATATAGTTAAATGAGTAGAAGGGATAAACAAGCATATCATCATTATTATTGCAAACAGTTTAAATAGCGTTTATTAATCATTAGTTCTGGTAAGTTACGTCCAACCCAAATGTATAATTAGACGCGGTAACCTATTTTCAGCTTTTAATGAATAAGCTATTGATAGAGAATTTAAAGGGTGAATATTGTCAGTGTTAGAGGGCCATAACAAATAACTGTGAATAAAATAGGATGATAAGACGAAGAGGGTTAAAAAAACTTAATAGTCGGAACTTTAAATAAGCACCAATAAAATAAGTTATAATTGTAATATTATTGAATTATATAATGATGTAAATATAGTAAAAATATCGAACTTTTGATGTATGGGAGATAGGGTTTTTTATCCAGATTAGATGTATTTAGAGAGGTTTCTCCCTCCACTTAGTGATGGAGAGCGGGAAACCATTTAGTAAGCAGAAATCTTAACATGCCTGACCAAGGTTTGAACCCCAACAACCTCACCTCATTCACCCCCTCCTTCATGGTTATTCTGGACGCGTAATATTATACGACCACAGATATGAGTGTCAAGGAATAAATGCACATTTTATTTATTAATTTTCAATGTAGTTCTATTCCTCCAGTATTTGAGAGATAAATATACAACAATCAGATGAACGTAGCTTAAATACTACCAAACCAATTATCAGAGGTAGCCTTCGTTTAACTTGTAAGAGAGGAAACTTACCTTGCATTTATACACTTTGGTGTAGCTTATAATATAGGGTCATAATATAATACATCAAGGTAAGACTGCTGCTACCCATCAAGGTAAATTAAGTTTATCGATGTACTAGCCAAGGAATCGACCCTCGGGGAAGTTACCATCAGTTTACCGTGGAAGTACACCAGGTGGGACCTATGATATAGAATGTAAATTGACGCAGTGAAAAAACATACCCGCAGAGCGGGAAAATACGCACAGTACACGTACTCAGAATACAAACCCCTCAATTACCCTTGTGGGAGAGAGGCTATATGTAGAAAGCTGGCTTTAGGTAGATTTTCAATAAAGTTAGGTTATTAATTTATATCTAAAATAATATTATGGTTGTAACAAACGTACGTTATAGTAACGAAGATGATAATGAAAAAAGCGCACTAGACCATGCGGCCACCAAAGTGGGTACGCAGTGTTTAGTAAACGGTGTGCCTGTTTGTCATTTTACAAACTCTTCCTGATAAACAAAAAAAACTATTTGTTTCTAAACGTATTATTTGAAATAATCTTAATTGGTTCATCAAACACCAGGGTTATTAAAAGCTTTATATTATATGTGATTATAGGAGCATAAAATAGCTGCATCCATATTATAAATAAGAAGTCATAAGAAAAGTTACGAGGGAAATCATGAGTTTAACATATAGAGAATACAAAGAGGAATGATTTCCAGGGGAAGAGGGAGAGGTGTCATCAGTAGTCCGGAAAGAGGCTATGAATCTATTAATCCTCTCGGTTTCCTTATCAAACGTGTTTTCTTGAAGACAAATTTATATCAGATGCCCAAGAATAATCGGTAGTTATGCCGCTAGCATTATGTTTGTTAGCCACTCCAGGTGGTGAACAAGTGTATTTTGGATTGTTTCAGGAACGTGGATTTCAAATCAGTACTACTAGGTAGTCTCATTATATATTAATTTAAAATAATTAATTGCAAGCTACAGGCCTAGGATAGCACTCTCGCAAAGTATTAAACTGCAGGAGTTCGAATCCTGGTCGGGCAGTACACCTCTCATGGCACAGTGCCACCCGATCTCTACTGGCTGCCAGCCTATTTGGTAAGATAGGTGCCTACAGCTCTAATGATTATCCCTTCTACTCATTTAACTATATATGTAAATTTATTATAAAAATCAATGATTTTTTTTTCTAACGCTGTATTAAATCACATATGTAGGTAATAAAGCTTAACATTTACTGGTCTGTGCTATTAAATATTTAATATTGGCAAAGTTGCCACTAGTAATATTGATATTTCTTCCCTGTCAATGAATATCCAAGGTTTTACAAACAACACATTGCTAATAATGACAAAATTTTCTTACTAATCCTTTATTAACATACAGCAATTAATTAATTTAATATCGGTGACCTGGTGGTCTAGGGGTAAGGTGTCAGACTTCTATGCTGGCGGCCGGGGTTCAATCCTCGGTCCCGGCACAGATTTATCTGATTTCCAAACCCTTCCTTCACCTCTGACAAGTTATCTTGTGAATGTGAGGAATGCCAGGCCTCCACCGTGGTTCGGATTCCACGTTAAACTGTAGGTCCTTCATTTCATCTCATAATCACCCTACCATTACACATTAGCGTAAGAGCGTATAACCCGAACGAGTAGTAAGACGCGGTGCTAATAATAATAATAATAATAAATTTAATCATTGCTATTTTCAATTTCTCATGAAAATGACTTTTAGGGTACGTTACAAAAGCTGAAATTTTGCCATCTCCGCAACTATTTTCGATAGTAACTAACTTATCATTGTAAATTTGTAGTACTATTAAAAATAAAAATATTTATTTGAAATATATATTTATAGAATCAAATATTTCTGATATATTGGCAAATATATTAATACAATTTTGTGAGCTTTAGTTGTACAGATATACTATTAAGTTTTAATGGGATAACTCTCTAATACTATAGATTAAGAAATAAGTAAGTTTCTCAAAATGCGTATGCTCTTTATCTTCCAACCTCTTAGGGGAAATATCTGTGCAGCAATGATCTATCACTATCATTTTAGGCTCAATAGTCAACATTTATCTTTATATTGGTCTGAAAAATTAGGATTTTAATAGAAATGCGATAACCCTAAGATTCACAATCTCTAATAAAGTATCCAAAAGTTTAACCAGAATTCTATTTTTGATATGAAGTGTTAACCTTTGTGGACTCAGTATCTATCTTTTTTATTGGTCCAAATACACAAATGAGGACTTTAATTTCTTAAACATAAAAATTATGAAATGTAAAACCAGGAGTCAGAAAATGCTTCACTTACCTAAGTATTACGCAATTTATGCTAGGGTATTTCGTCCCACATATATCACAAATTTTAAGTAAATATCGACATTTTTAAACATGCCAGTGAAAAAGTCCATACAGAGCTTCGTACTATTTATCTTATTTTACCTTATTGCCACCTTAGAGGTAAAGAAAGTATTGTGTTTGTAAGAAAATATACAAATCCAAGATTTTGATGAATGTTGAAGTTTCATGATCACCAGAATCCGAAAAGGTGGTCTTCGTAATGCCGTCTGTCCCTCCATCTATTTGTATGTATCTTGGCGTAGAGCGTAAACTATTTTACTGATTGGTTTCAGACATGGTATCTGGGGTTTTCATAGGGTTATCCCAAGGAATTTTTGGAATTGGAAATCTAACACTAAAATTAAAAGTATTAGGATAGTTTCCTTAAGGATTAAAGAGAAAAAATCAATTCTATCAAAATAGTCTCTAACAATTATGATTAAATTTCATTTCTCAAATTGATCAATATTCCAAACAAAATGTTCACTCTTAATTTTTTCGTCAAAATGACTTGAATGGTTCCGTACTGATGTGTAATTTCTAATCATAAATTATATCTCAATAAATCTTTGAGATATGAAATTACTTACAAGTAGTAATTGGGGATTTCCCCAATTGAACCTTTGACCTTTGACAGTAAGCTGAATTTTCCCTTATGACGTCATCATGACGTTTGAGGTTGCAACCTTGTTTGGGTTATTATGGTTTGGTTTTCCCGGTGACGTAATCCAATTTACCCTAGCAGAGACGTGGTGAAATTGAACTGGTTTTTAGTTTGTTTGTTCTTTTCCAAATTTGTTCAATCCTTCCCAAAGGTTCCATCTGAGTTTAATGTGTGATGATTTGGTTTGTATGTTAGTTCCATTAGGAATTATGTGTGACCCATTGGTTTTTTACCTGTGACCCATTGGATCAATTGATTGGGGGCAGTATTGGGGGTTGTTGTGGGGGGTTTTTAGTGTTTTTATTGGCAGAACGTTACAATTACTGGATTCGTACACTCTTTCCTCGACGGTGATTATGCGTGTTCATTCGAATGGTCCCTCATTTCTCATTCAATGTGTAACCAGCCTCCCTCATCATCCCAATCAAATAATGGACAGGGGTAGAAACAAGAGAGTTATAATTTTTATTCCTTCAAACATAATACAGCTCAATGGGGGAGCGGAACATTAAAGATTACAAATACCAAGTGCCAGTCTGCGCCCGATGGGCGAAATAACATACAAACACATGTCACGGCCAGAAAGGTGATACAACCATAACAAGGTAATTGCTGTCTTATAAAAAGGCCTTAGAAATGGCACTGTTAACGGGTGACCCCGATCTGTTGATAAATTGGTCTCCTTACACACGTTAAACGTTACAATTCTCAAATAATAGCACAGGCCCAGCCTCAACTCTATCATAGCCCAAAGGGGGTCAAGACCCCATAGTTAACTAATACGGCCGGGAGGCATATCAATAGCATCAAAGTGAATACAAAGTTTCCAAGCCCAACAATAATAACTCAACCCATTTAAGTAATAAGTTAGACCCCGTTGGGAGATTTATGAACTAGATGGCCCACGGTCCCACTATTAAGAACCCACAAACTAATATTTGCCAAATATAACAATAATCTATATATTATCTCCCTAACAATCATAAACACAAATATAGATATATGAAACGTAACAGTAAACTATCTAGACCCACTAACAATCCTAGGTATATAAACATATAAAAAAAAACGGGGATTATCCCGACTAACTAACAACCCCATGTATACAAACGATAAACTTTACTAAAAAACACCCGTGTTTCTCTTAGATAGTCTGCGGCCCTACATTTATCCACCTTTTTGTTTATGCAGAAAGAACATAAACATAACTTCCTATTATACTTGCCCTCCAAGACAAAAATGCACCAGAGAGCGAACATTCCGCGAAGCGGAGATTTGAAGTATTAACACGAGAACCAGACTGGTTCCCCCTTTAATTGCCATAGTCGTGAAGACGACTACCAATACCCCGCAGTCATGACTATTCGTTAAATAAATAAAGAATATAAATATCTACAATTCATACGAAGTCCGAAACATTGAATTTTGAAAGTATAAATAAGATTTTAAGCCAAAGAGAATTTTGATTAAATACGACGAGCCCATTTATGAAGTAAGACTCTTACCTCCTAAAAGCCCTGAGTATAATGCGTGCCAACACATCGCACCACAACACTTTTATACCCTGAAGTTATCATGTGCTCTCAAAGCGGATGGATAGGGGGGGGGATTATCTAGAAGCATCCACAGAGTCCTGGAGCAACAAGCCACACGCACAACATAGTCTGTCGAAGGTTCCATAATGTTCCATAATGTTCCATACAGTTCTGGTTGGAAGCGCACGGCGATGTTCACTTGTCTTCTCGTCTGATGAAGGGTGAAGGGGAGGAGGGCTCTCCGCCCCGCCCATGGCGAGCGTCTAACGCCAGCTCAGTCAGTTGTAGTGCGCGTTGAGGGTAGTGTCTTGTGTTGTGAAGTCCATTCCACGCGAGTCAACAGGGACAGCATAAGGTGAGCGTTACAGTCATCCCATGTTTCGCGGTGACAAGGTTACAAATCCGCCAATTCCATCCATCACTAGTGAGGGAGGGAGTGTAGACTGGAAAAGATTCTCTCGGCGGATGTCTAACATAGAGTGTGAGCTACTTGTCTAGTCTCCCTGTCACAGGCCTCTGAATCTATTTTTGTGTCACAACCTCCCCTTGGAAATGGGGTTTCCCTGATGACTCATACTTGGCGCATGTTTAGTGGATATACAAGAAAAGTCAAAACAGGAATAGATCAATGATGTTTCAATCCTCATCTGTTCAATGGGTTTTCTCTGATGACTTATACCTGGTGCCACTTTGGCAGCTCAAAAAGACAGGTAGAGACAGGAATATATCACAACTTTAATTGTGTCGCCACCCTCCCCTTCCCCAATTATGTGGTAATTGGTTTTCCCGGTGAAGTCATCGCAATCCTGGCGCTAGTTTGGCTGTTCGACAAGATTATTCGAGACAGGAATAGATCACGACCTTGGATGATATCGCAACCCTCCTCTTCCCTTCCCCCATCTATGGTAAAGAGTTATTCCCAGTGACATTATTGCAGCCCTGATGCCAGTTTGGCTGATATACAATTCAAGACAGGAATATATCACGATATGTTGAGACAGGAATGGGTGATGTCGCAATCTTAATATCCTCTATGTGGCAATGGGTTTTTTCCTGGTGACGTCATCGCTCAATGGGATGATGTCGCAACTAGAGAGTATTGAAACAGCACTGATTATATACAAGCAGCGGTCTCTTTCCAGATAGAAACCTCACAGTGATCTACAATTAATGGCCACTCTTTCGACAAAAGTCCACCAAAATTCAGGAATAAAACAGCAAAAGTTAATATGTATGTATCACTAAATGATGATTTACTCCATCTAGATATCATATTCTGAAAAGTGAAAAATGAAAACAAGACATGGGAACCGAACCCAGAACCTTTGGTTTAGTACTCAAATGTTCTGACCACTGACCTCTCCAGTAATCTTTCCGTGCCCTGGGTCATTCTTCAATCATATTTTAATGCAGATTTTATGATGCACGTGCAGAAGTTGTCAGCTACAAATGTACGATTTTAATAAGATCACGAGCTATTTGATAACGCAGCGTTTAGTTTGATATTTACTTAAAGCATGTGCGAATGTAGGTATCCACTATGCCAACATGAACCCTAGGTGGCGATGTAGGAAGATAATGTGACAGAGAGGAGTAAGAAAATGTTCCACGTGGAAGGAGAGTGGGAAACCCTTTAGTGAGAACTACCAACAGTACACCTGGGCATAAATTTGAATCACATGCCTCTCCTACCGTCGGAAAACCATAACTAGATATGTTTGACATTTAAATTATGTACTCGACATAGATTCAAACCCCAATATGTTTCGCCCTGTAGTTTCAAAGCCAAAGAGAATAATATGGTGTTTCATATATCACACACCAATTCTGGATGAATTTATAAATTATGATAATATGTTAGGGATAATTAAGGTCGAATAGAAAGGAAAGGATCCATCATTTACCTGGTGGGAGAACTACCAACAATTAACCAAAGCAGGGATTTGAACCCAACCTACCCCATGAACTTTAATTTCCAAATCGAGAGCAGAAGGGAATTAATTTTAACACCACTAATCCAGGTAAGAACGATGGTCAAAGAAAATGCTTCCTTCTAGATGTTGAGTGCACCGTATTTGCGTGGAGCGATATTATAAAATACATCTGCAAAAGTTGGAATCCAAAGGTTTTATCAATTAAAGTTTGACAACCTGTTCAGGGAAAAAACACCAAGCAGGATTTGTACCAGTTTATGGCGTCCTGATAACTCATAGCTGACGACAGGTTGATGAATCTATGTGTTGTTACAGGAATATACTAAGGTTTATGTCACAACTCCACGGGTTGTGTAGCAACTCTGAGGTAATCCATCATTACTATTTGATCTTGTATTAATATATCTTCATTTGGATATTTTTTGAGATGGTGCCAGTTTGTTGGTTCGACGTGTCTGGACACGAATAGATGATGCCACCACTCTGCCGCAACCTTGATGACTCATACATGGCACCAGTATGTCAGGAAGATAAGTTGAGACAAGTATATATCACGTAGTGTCAAGACAGGAATGGGTGATGACGAAACCTTTCACAATTTTCTCCCTCAATGTGATAATGGGTTTTCCCTGATGACGTCATACACATGGAATATATGCCTATAAATATACTGAAGTATAAGTAGTAATTCATTCTTAAACGAGTATTTATCCGACTTACATTCATGAAGCTTTGAAGATGGACCACTTTAATGAAGTATATCAGAGTATGATACAGATATCCAAGGTAACTATTATCAATAAACATATATAAACAAAATGTATTAAGAATAATATTTGCTTAAATATTGTATGCTTAATTAATTATATGATTTTGTTTCAGTTGATGAAATCACCGGTGATGCCTTCGATATGTTTGGCCTTAGTGTTCTGTCCTCCAAATCTATATATATTGTCAAAACGCCACTGTTTGAGGAAGAATCAGCAGAAGAACTTAAATTGTTTCTAAGCATGTGGGATGAAAATGGGGTGTGCAGAGTTCCAATGGAAATGGAAATTTGGAATGGCTCTGATTCAAAAGGTAAGTCTTTGAACACATCAGCATTAGAGGTTAGAAATATATGTAAATTTAAAATGCTTGCAATTTATACTATGCTACCTTAGCGCGAATAATAGGGTGAAACACTGTCCATGCAATTTATATTATACTACTTTATTTTGAATAACAGGGTGAAGCACTGTCTGACACCATGGCTCGTTGGCAGCATGCCTGCGGCTGATCGACGTGTCCCTGGTTTTAGTCCCGGCAGGACCTGTTACTTAGAAGCATTATTGTGGAAATATGGTTTAATCTTAGTGGGAGGTTTTTTTATAGTTACTGTGATTGTTCAATTATATCCACATCTATATTAAAATGAAATAATACATAGTTATCGTTGTTGCAGATGCTTGAGACTATCATGGGATGTCCACTATACCTGAGATTCAAAAAATGAAGTGTTGGTCACACTGCCTCTTCTACGTGTGATAACGCCTCAAGTGTTAATCGGGGACATTTGAGCGCATTTGGATAATATATACGCTCTCATGGATGATAATGTTTTTATTCTCTCATATTAATGAATATTTAAACTTCGAGAAATACTTACAGCTTTTATGTGTCCTCCAACCTAAAAATTTGAATTTTACAATCATGTATGTCTAACTGTCCCTGGGCATATATCCGAAACGATTTGATGAATTTTGTTCAAACTCGTTAATTAATATATTTCTAGACTTATTTTGTATTTTGACCATTTACAACTTCAAGAATAGGATGAATAATTAGAGTTTATATGTGCCCTCCAAACTAAAATAACCGACTATTACAATTATGTCTGTCTATTGGTCTCTGGAGAATTAGCAGAAACGATTTGACGGATTTTATTCAAATTCATTAATTATATGTTTTTGGACATACTTTTGGTTTTGAACCTAACTCTTTGATTAAAGTAAGCTTACTGATCATTCATATTTATAAAAGGGAGTTTTAAGACTACCAAGTAATATTTTTAACCTTAAAAATTAGTTTAAAAGTTGTTTACTCATCATTGATTTTATAAGATAAGAAATTTTAATTCTGACATATAGCATATTTTTATATAATTTATTTAATAGTTGTTTAATTATCAGTGATTATTGATGTTAATTAAAGAAAAGATTAAGTATGTTTCAAAATGGATTTATTACAATGTATGTATATTGTAATTAATTTAAGGGTAGTTTATTTACGAAATACTGGAGAAAATTAAATATTTGCTTTATATGATAATCAGAATGTACTTTAATTTTTCAAACCTAAATTGTTGGTGTTGTTTACTAAATAAACTAAATTTTAAAATTTCGTTACAAGCTATAAAATAGGATTGAACTATTGTGTTATACTATTTATTTTCCACTATAATTTATTTAAACTAAAAAATTGAGTTTTTAAGAAATTAACTCATTTCTTTTCAATTTGTGTAAATTTTAAACTCTGAATACATTTGGCGAGATTATTAAAAAATATAATGTGTAAAAGTATTCTTATTATCTTAAATATTTCAACTCTTAGTTTATAGTTGAGCTGAAGGCCGGAGACTGTGGCGTTAACCAAATCCAGCCAGTTGGAGATGGGCTCACATCTTTAAGAGAAAACTAAGGAGTTAAAACTCAACTACCTGGTGAAGTCGCTAAATGTGGTGCAGGGTCTCTATTAGTTAGTCACGTCAATGACCTAATATATAGATTCGATATTGGTCAGACCATCAATGACACCCCATCCCTCTTTTTTACCAGACTAGAGGTTAGGTAGATCAGGATGGTTGAGGTTTTCCTCAAGGTATCTCCCTGCATATCGCCAAGGAGAAAATAGAATAACTGAGGCATTTATTGTGTACTGGTAGAGAAGTTTCGACACATCTTAATGTTCCAATAGGCGATCGTGACGTATTAAGTTGACTTGAAGATCTAATTACTGTTTTGCTTGAACGGCTTCAGGCCCATAGTTTCAACGGAGATGATAGTGTCAATTTACTTTTGAACAACACGGACTTGAAGTTGAATCCTGTATACGTCTTGTTTAGGCAGACGGATCAGTTAGACGTTCAAGTTGTGCTAGATAACGTAAGATATGTTAAACAGCGTAGTAATTTATTCTTAATAATGGAATCTCTTTCGTTAAATTTGGCAATTTTAAAGAGCCTCGTGGGCATGCACGTTATTTGGGAGACACTCTCACAGGCTTCCACATACAGTCGAAGAAATTAATGAATCATTACGATTCAAAAAGGTATTGAGACATTTTGCCTTACCCTTGGATTGGTTGTTGCCAAGGTTGTGTGTGACATTAAAAGAGAACTAGGATGCATGGAAATAAACAACTATAAGCATCTAAAAGAGGGCCGCATTATTAAATAATACAAAGCAAAATATTTATGCCATGATGTTCGTATGAATATTTTAAAAGGTGGTGGTGTCACTGAACTGAAACAATTTCAAACATAACTTTCCGAATAAAAATTTATGGTCTTCAGGGTGCATCAGGGTGGTCAAGTCTTATACTTGTGACGTGTGTGGTGAGTGGCGAACGCATACAACCGTAGCGCTAGGGTCAGTGTCTGCTCAGTGAGAGCTTGCCAGACGCGAAAGGAAGGGATTAACTTGTCTGACTCGGATGAGTCAACACCTCTTAGAATGGCTAGTCTAGCGAGCAAGTCGCCGTCCACCGCGCCCGTCCACATGTCTTGGGACCTCCTTGTGTGCTGTACCTCTGACAATAAACGATATACATAACTTCATATCAACGACTTGTTTATTGCTTCTAAAATATATCCACGGCCAAGGGCCATAGTGCATACTATATGAGGAGCCTAGACATTACGAACATTATATATTTGAATTTCGATTTAACGATGATCTGCAAAACCGTTGATAACCTTATTTAAATGTTCATACTTTTGCCGTGATTGTTGTGTTCCGTTAAACACAAAAAAAGATCACAAGTCAAAATCCACGTGAAAAATGTTCTAGGCTAAAGCGGTATGCAGTGGAGGTCAAGCTATGAACCACGCCCAATATTCCAGGGCCAACAGTTCCTTCGTGAAGAGAGGTTTTTTTTTCTCAGTGGCACGGTGGTGAGAACCACTTCCAGCACTCCATGGCCACCGGTCCCTACGTGGAGAGAAGTTCCTTCTTCAACGACGTGATGTGATAGAATTATATAAAGTATATCTGAAAGTACCAATTTTATACCCTTTCTCTGACCAGAACGGAAAAAAAAGAAATAGAGAAAATACGTAATAGCACAGGCGGTGATAGGATGGACTAGGGGTGAGTAAAAGGGGTGGTTCGAAGACACGCCGCCAAGACAGTGGCGCTCGAGGCTCATGGGAGTGAGCCTAACTTAGTTTTAGTTCTTTTCTACGAGTGGAGATGTAGTAAGTGGATGTGTTAGGATGCACCCTGTCGCAATTCGTGTTGAATATTTTGCTAGAAGGCATGTTGGCGTTATCCGATCCCATCCAGCCACGGTGAGTAAGTCTTGAAGAATATTATTCTTGAATGTATTAGCTTTAATTATCTTCTTTGGATTCTACTATTGTAAATTTAGTATTTTTATGCAGATTTGTATTATTAAAAATCCTTTGTAGTATTTTCTATTGTGAGCACGTGGATCATATCCGATTCCATTCAGTCGTTAACAGTAGGTTTTGAAGTATATTATTATTAAATATTTCAAATATAATTCACTTCTTTGGATTTTGCCAATATAATTATTATAACTTCGTATTTTTACGTAGCCTAATTGTGTAGGAGTCAACTTTACATGGTTGACACGCTATAATACTAGTATTTGTTTTTAACGGATTTGACTGAATTGAAAAACTCAACATTAATATGGGCCCTCAATGTCCTTCAGAGCACTAGGGAATAAGGGACCACCCACCTGTTGTAAATTGGTAAGGGACTTTCTATTGTTGGAATTTGAAAAGTAACTCCACCTAGCTCAGGGCTGCTTCTTCTATGTGTAGGGTATTAGAAACTTTCTGTCTGTGTATCTTTGACAAAGGGTTTGGGATATCTCTTAGAGCACTTGCCATCTTTCATGCAAGGAGATTTCAGAATTCCAAAGGGTCATGAATCATGGTTGGAGATATAATCTCAAAGAGGACAGGGTCTATCTGAGGGTATGGCATTTTGGCTTATATGATGGAGTCAATGAGTTTTTGTTCAATATTATTTTCTAACTTAATGAGCAATTAATGGACCTCTTCTGCCATTTGATAGAAAACATCTGACATTTTATGGGACCGAAAGTCTCACCTTTATTCAGCAGTTTCATCATTGCCTTAACTTTTAAATTGAAAACTCATGAAATAATATCGTGTCTGTCGTGGAGTTTCTGTTCAGCAAAAGCTCTTTGGTTATATCTTCCCATATTGGGTTGCATGCAAAAGTTATGATTTTCTCTTGCATGTATTGGGGCCCTCCTGTGAAAGAAGAAAAAAGAAAGAATGGTTGCCCAACATCATGAGTGCTGACATAACTGCTAAAAGAATCTCTAAAGTGAATATAGTCCTCTCCCTTGAGCTTTGATTGATTGTGTCGAATGAAATTAAGTCGTTCATTATCAATCTTGGCATATATCTCTACCAAGAACTGATTGAACATTTGTCTGAAGTGATGTAAGTTGTTAAATTCATTTTTATCTCATCAAAACTCTGATTGCATAGACATTCATGGCAGATAATTTTTTATTGCCGTCACTATGCTTTAAAATAAGTTAAAACCATCGTAGCCTCGTGGAAAAAAGCATCGAGTATTGGAGCGAGTCATAAGATCTATGGGTTTTAGCAACCCTTTTCAGCTATTTTCCATAGTTTTCAAAACTATGCCCCTTTTATGAAAATCCTGCCCATCGATTAAAATGGCAACTTCATTGACATTGGGAGAGTTGAATCTATCTATGTGAGCATTGGCAGGTTTTCTGTCAGCTTGTATCACGACTGTGAGGTTGTCCGTTTGTTCACTTTCTATTGCGTTCTTGAAACTTTGTATGTAACTTTTATTTTGGTGAAGCATGGTTTGTAGATGTATAACTATATTATGCATTAGAATATGGTTTCTCTTGCATTTGACATCAGTTTCTTCATCCCCTTAGAAATAAATTTGTAGGAATTTTGAATTTTCATTAGTTGGAGGTAGAAGAGATCCTACTAAATGTTACATCTCCCCTTTCACCTTGAAAGTTGACATGAAATTACTTTCTTTCATTACTTTATTACAACCAAAGGAAGTCATCTTGAAGGACAAGATATATTTCCTAATATTTCTTAAGAAGTTATGTGACTGGGGGTGGTTTTGGGTCAAAAAACTGTACAGGGACTCAATGGATCCACCAATAGGTTTAAGTTTATCGTTCCCTTAAGGCAGCACATGCCAGTCGAGCTTCCTTTCCATTTCAGGGCATTGCAATAGGGACAAACAATGTTCATAATTTCTAAGGTGACTAGTTTATCTGCAACATATAAAATGTTACGATCGTACTTGAAAGCAGATACTTTCTTGTTTTTCCATGGAAGATTTCTCATAAAAGCATATCTTTGGTTTCTTTCATGTGACCTCCTTTCGGTTTCCTGCTCTGTCTCATTCTCCCTAGGCTTATTATTTCTCTTCCTATCATTCGTTGACATTTTATTTCCCTCCTCTGCTCTTTCATTTTCCTTAGCCTCCTTCTTTATCTTCCTATCATTCGTTAATTTTATATCTCTCTCCTCTGCAGTCTCATTTTCCTTAACTTCCTTTTTTCTATTTCTATCTAATTTTAATTTTCTAAATTCCCTCCTCTCTTTAACCCTCTTTTTTATATTTCTCCCATTCCTTAACTTTCTATCTTTCTTCTCTGTAGTTTAAAACTCCTTAGAGTCCTTAACTCTATTTTTAAAATTATAAAATTTTCTATTTCTCTCCTCTACAGTATCATTCTCCTTAGCCTTATTTTTTTATATTTCTATCATTATTTACATTTCTATCTCTATCATCTCGGGTATTACTCTCTCTTTCTTCCTTCTTGCTCTTCCTCTCATTCTCCATCATTTTCTGTTTCTTCTCAATTACTACATTTTCCCACCCTATTCCATTGACTTAATACTATGATGTCTGCCTCTTTTAACCTTAATTGTTCTTCCTGTTTTGATACACGGAATTGAACCACTGGACTAACCGAAAGGGATTCAGAGATTAGTAAATTATCGACATCATATACATCTAAGTGACCATTGTTCAGATTAGCAGTGAAACGAAGATTTTTTTAATCGACATTCATTAATCCCCAATGGATTGAAGCCGTTCCCCCAGCAAGTAAACCTGAAATTTGAAGGGGTAGAGTTCCCATGCTGCAACCAGCTCTCAGGTGGAGCCATACGTTGCTGGGCTCAACATGACATCGCGGTACTTCTCTTACGATGGGAAATTACTCCCGTTATTTTAGTAAGTGAAGGGTTTAAAGTGCTTCTAGTTTGCTATGACGTGAGACACAATGGTCGGTCTGATATCCACAGACGTTAGAATGTTACCATTGGTCAATAAGGAAAGGGAGTGAAACATATATGAACCATCCCCCGGCATAGTAACGACATTGTGGAGTATCGAAATATAATTACACCTCAGAACCCCAGTCATGTTAGTATCTATTCTATACAAATAAATATAAATGAAATAGGTCTTAATGAACCGCAATAACCAATATTAAATAACAATACCTAATCCAATTTATCCAAATTCAAGCAATAGTAATTAAGTAAGTCGCAATGAACAACAATAAATAATGTAAATCAGTACGATCTATTCAAGAATAATACCAAGACCAATGTCGTATCCAAAATAAAGTAAATTGTTTTATTAAAAATCCAATAATTATAAAATAAACAAGAATGGCTTCATTAACAGAACACAACAAAGGATTGTAGCATATGCATAGATAATAAATATAATTTTTATTTTTAAAACATAAGCTTATGATTAAAAGTAAACATTGGAAATGTAATTAAAACCTTTATAAAGAGATGGCTTTGGAAATATTTATTGTACAAACGATGTCATGGAAAAGCGAAAGAAAAAAACTGAGTGACGCGGCAAAGATATTGGTTTTAAAAGAATTCAAACAAATTAAAGCTTTTTTTTCACGTCTTACTACCTGTTCAAGCTGTACGTTGAACTAAAGTTACACAGCAACAGTTCTATATTTTTTAGAAAAGGGAATGTTAATTTGTGACATTTCTGGCCCTGTGTTTAAACAACTCATGTGGACAGATAAAAATCAAAATTATATAATATTAGAACTACCAAATCCGGCTTAAACTTTTTTTTTATGAAAACTGGCTTTACATTTCACATTTCTACCATGTGGGAAGTGTTATATCCTTTTAGTTTTTTAAATGTTGGGTACTCCCCCTTCACCCATCATCCACTCCTTCACTTTGAAGTTTTCTAAAAATATGTATTTACTGTTATTTCTTATACCCACTTAATAAATCTCAATTTTCTTCCATATTAGATGTAGTTATCTTTTTAAGTTTGAAAATTTTCAAATTCTCCTCCCAACTACCTAACCCTTACCTTATTGATTTCAAATAATGTATTTAAGAATTATTTTTGTATTTGGAGTTATTCAACTGCATTCCTTGCAAATGCCAATATTCTACCTTAGCTACAGTGATTTGTATGGTTATATCCCCCACCCCTCAATTCACCTCTTTCAAATTTTCCTAATATATATACTTTTCTGATTTATGGGTTAATCCCTCTATCTAATTTCCTCCCTACATGTATGCAAACACTTCAATTTTCTACTATACAGGAAGAGTTTTGTTGAATTGTTTTGATGGGTTCTTACTCTCTCTATTTAC
>CABFVZ010003055.1:0-15687 GCA_902151445.1 Timema monikensis
CTGACATGACGATACCAGATAGCTCAGTTGGTAGAGAGGTCAGGTGTATTCAGACTGACATGACAATACCAGATAGCTCAGTTGGTAGTGTGGTTAGCACGCATAACTCAAATCTTTGTTCAGTAGTATTACTCTTCTTTATTAACATAAATACTCCATCACGAAAACACCAAGGTAGTTCTTATAACAATGAAATTGTTATGACATGCCTCAACAATACATATTTTATAACATATATTTCTTTATGAATAGATTTCATATGTTTGCTTTAGATGACTGTTAGTTATCTGTATATTGCCAGTTGTATGTTTCGTGGTAAGTAAGCTTGTTTCTTCTATCTATATCACCAAGGTTCAGGGTAGGGGGAGGGGGGACTAGTTCCAAGTGTTGTCGACCAAGACTAAGCGATTGTCTGACCNCTACACTTCCATTTGTCATTGATTCATCGAGAATGAGGAATGGATGGAGCAGTCAGTGTGATAACTATCACATAATAATGACGCTGTACACCAATAGCACTGATCAAATCTACTATTTCCTTTTTATTTAATACTAAATTATTAATAACATATTTTGTAATTTAGGAAGAGTAACAAAAAATTAAAATCTATTGCTTGATAAGTACAAATAAAATGTACACTACATGGCACATTTAATCAAACAGCCAAGTTTAAATATGTTATTTAAATGTCAATAGACCTGAAATGATTTAAAATATTTCTAATACGCTTTATATTCTTCAAAAAAACTCTTAATTATTCTTTTCCCACACTTACGAAAACTTTTCGCTGTTTCAAATAGGCACACATCTTTAATGGACCAAAGGGCTTAAAACCCTCACACATTATCACGTGGTCTAATGCGAGTGCATTTATAATAGGTAACTTTCTCGTATTTACACTGATAGGATATAGGGCAGAAAGCTATAATTTTGAGGAGGAAATGTATCCGCCTTTTAATGGAAGAAAAGGATAAAACCATTTAGGAAAATAAAAGGTTTTAGTACATAATCCTGCAATTCGATTCCTGACCTCACCGTAAGTGGTAATCAAGAAAAGGCGAGAATAACGCCTTTCTCCATGTGGACACAGTTGCGGCTAATAATAAGGATGTATCATTTAAATGACCCTTGGAATTAAACTCTAGGGTTGTTTAAATTAAGAGCCTATTTTAATAATTGTGTCGCCAACATTAATGGACGTACGGAATAAATGCCAGTCTCATATAGTCTGTCTGGCCAATAACAGGGAGGTTGTGGTTTGTATCTCGACAGGCCATACTTAATTTTTTTTCTTTCTAAATCCTTTCCCTTTCTACTTCTATTAAAGTGCAGGTACATTTTTCTAAATGTTACCTTCCTTATGACTACCCAACTAGCGGTGTTAAAATGCATATAGCCCGAATGGGACGCAGTTAATAAACACATTCAACAAACCAAATACAATCAATCAGCCCATTAAAACTTCTAACGAAATAGTGGTTTTGTGTCAGAGAAGGCCTCTTGTTGATATGTATGCTACAACCCTATGCTTAGATTTTCTCCATTTTATCAAACAACCCAAAAGCTAATGTTGGAAAAGTACTCAATGAAATGTAATTATAGGCAATTTGTTAATATTCTTTCTGAAAATAATTGACAGATTCCGATTTTTGATTGTCGGGGACACTACTAAATTCCCTAACAAATGTCATGGTTGGAGAAAGGATCAAACTAGAGTTCAATATCACACCAAATTCTATTCTACTTCTCTGTTTTCGTCTTTAGTGACGAGGTTTCATATTACAGGCTAATAACATTTCATGTCTGGTGACTTATTTTAAAGATATCATGAGGTAGAACCTCAAGCATGTATTTAATACTTAGATGTGTTCCATTCATTTTTCCAAGCTCTCAGGGAAAACTAAATTTAGTCGACGAATCTTGTGGGTAGTAAGAAGGTACAAGAAATATAACTCAATAATATTCTGTTGGAGTTTTGACGTCACTGAAGAAGACAATTTTAGAAAGAGTAACATAAATATGATCTAATTTAGAAGAAAACCATTTACGTTCTAAGACGATACTATCATCCTGAAAAATGGTTGAGAAAACTTAGGAGTCTAACGTAACGTAATTTAGCAGGGGAAAATAATATTAGCTGGGTCTGCCGGACGGTTGAGGTAACTTTAAGGGTAGGATCATTTTATTGCCATTGACCATGGGTCAGAACGTTCTTAAGAATATTAAAAATAAATTTCTAAGAGCATGAATATTTTGAAACCAGTTCATTAACACAAAAAAGTAATTAAATTACTACATTCTTACCCATGATCAATAAAAAAGATTACATAAGTCACTGTTAAATTTTAAAACAGAAACACGAAATGGGACTCTGACATCAGAAATTAAAATAGGGATATTTATTCGTTATTCTAGTGAATTATGCTTTTAGAACTAAGTGGCTGACACTTTGGAATACAACGAGCTACAGCCTGAAATAATATTGACTTTTTTCTCAATAAAGTGTTGGCGAGGGAAGATAAGTGGATGAAATTTTATATTGTATGTTTCTACACTATTTCCACCTAAAAATTGTGAAGTATATACTTATAAATAGCAAGTATTAAATATTTTTTATTCATTCCAGTTTCAGGGAAAGTAATATATTTTTTTCTACATACGAAACTATCTACTAGATAAAAAATACATACTTGAGGTAAGAAATTCACTTAAAATGATACTATCTTAAACTTGATCTATTTACTTATCTACGTTTAAATAAAATCATTAAATTTTTTTAATCACTTGAACCAATACGTTAGTTAAAAATAAGAATTTTATTATTTATTTTAAGCTATTTGGAGTGGAGGAGGATACAAATTGAGAAGTTACATACCCTGTACTCATCACAATACATTGTTAGGATAATAAAGTATCGTGATTACGGTGGCCAGAACACGCAGAATGAATGGGAAATTCTAGAACCTTTTTCAGGGAACTGAATGACAAACTCAATGGGAAGAGACCAGTGGGAAGTCCTAGACGTAGATGGGAGGATAACATTAGAATGGACCAGAAAAAGATAGGTTGTAGTGAGGTGGACTGGATAGAACTAGCTCAAGATAGAAATAGGGTGTAATGAGGTGGACTGGATAGAACTAACTCAAGATAAGGGTAGGGTACAATGAAGTGGACTGGATATAACTAGCTCAATATAGGAATAGGGTGTAATGAGGTGGACTGGATAGAACTAACTCAAGATAAGAATAGGGTGCAATTAAGTGGACTGGATAAAACTAGCTCAAAATAGGGATAGGGTATACTGTGGTGGGTTGTATAGAACTAGCTCAAGATGAGGATAGGATGCAATGAGGTGGACTGGATATAACTAGCTTAAGATAGAAATAGGATGTAATGAGGTGGACTGGATAGAACGAGTTCAGTATAGGGATAATGTGTAATAAAGTGGACTTGCTAATACTAGCTCAAGATAGACATAGAGTGTAATTAGGTTTAGTCTATGAAACTAGCTTATGATAGGGATAGGGTGTAATTAGGTTTCCTCGATGAAACTAGTTCATTATAGGGATAAGGTGTAATGAAATTAACTGGATAGAACTTGCTCAAAACAGGCTTAAGATTTAATGAGGGGGACTGGATAGAACTAGCTCAAGATAGGGATATGGCGTAATGAGATAGTCTGGATAGAAATAAATCAAGATAAAGATAGGGTGCAATAAGGTGGACTGAATAGAAATAGCACAAGATAGGGATAGGTGTACTTTTATAAGTTGGGCATTAAACTACTGAGTTCCTGATTTCATCAAGAAAATAAGCATATTGAACTGTATTGAAAGTTAGCCTTAAAAGTAAATCTAGTAAATAATTGACAGTTTAATGCGCTTCTGTAGATAAACCTATCTTTTTGTTGTTTATAGTAAATATGACTATTTCAAGTTTTGACGGATTAATTCACCTTTCTACCTTCTTTTTTTTTTAGATTTTAAAGAATTGTAATAAACTATATTTTTTCATTAAACTCATTTGAGGTATTTGACGATCACATTTTAAACTAACTGATTATATCAGCATACGCCTTATAAACCAAATTACATCTAGAACAGACACAATAACCAGCTCCCGGCCGTTAATTTATCATTGTAAAAGGTGAAACGCACATTTCCCCAATGATACATTTTTAGGCTATGCCAGGAATCGTACTCGGGTCCCTTGGTTCAGTAGAAAGACACTTTACCGACTGAGCCAAGGTGTCGCACTGTAATAATATAAATTATATATAAATACAAGGACTGATACAACAATTTTACTTAGCCTATTGGATTGAGTTTAGGCTTATTGCTAGTAAATTTAAAATAATGTATGTTACTTCAAACAATCCATTTGAAAATGGGAGTGAAGTAGTTTGTAAACTGATGGACAGGATTCTAAAACATTGCATCACTGGGAGACTACAAGGTGTAAATATTATTTTAACAAGCCTAGTAGTTGAAAACAAAGCAGTTCAATATGTTTTAAACAAGTAAATAAACTATTGGCTAACCATTTTAGTGGAAATATTCTGGCTTAGGCCAACAAGTTTTTTGAACTGTTTCTATCGTCTGGTGAATAATAATAAGATTTAAAAAAAGTTAACAAATAAAATCAACGTAAAATACAAAAGAGAAACACAAATTAAGAATGCACAAAATATTAAATTTCATTAAAATTAAACCATTCGTTTATTTATTGTGTTTTATAAAACATACACACACTGAGTCAAAGCTTGTTAGAGGAAAGTAAAGTAAGCGTAGAACTATAAAGTATTATAAAGTCCATAACAGATAGAATTGAAATTCACAGAGAGACACGCTATGGATTAGTACACACATATACAGTCAGCTTATTCCGATAGTGTGTTATTTATTAATTGTATATTCAACACACGATCTATGAGCGACTTTATCCAAGGAAGTGTAAAGAGAAGGGTAAATTAGGAGGTAATGTACTTGAATGAGCATGAAGAAAGAATTGCATATAGGGGAAAATAAAGTGTAGAAAATCTCACCCGGTGTTCTCAACTGGGTTTCATATCCTGACCCTCTATATCAATGACACCCAGGTGCATTGGGGAAAGGGGTTTAACTCCATCTCTGTTTTTTCCCGTGTCTTACTACCCATCCAGGCTATACGAAGTTTAATTAATTACTCTAATGGAGTAGAATGATGGCGTATTTTAGAATAAATGTATCTATACTTGCGGGGAATATGGATGGTGAAAACATTTAGAATCAGTTCCCCTCAGTACAAGAGAATCAAACTCAAGACTGCCCAACACCGGCAAACCGGACCACTCATTCAATATTGATGTATAACTAAGGAGTTCCTTTTATTTATTTATTTAGTTGTGGAATGAAACGTACACGTTATGAACAAAATTATTATATCAGAACACGACTTACAAGCTAACTTGAATCTAGAACAGACACAGTACCTAGTTCCCCGGCCGTTAGCTCACCTGTGTGAAAGGGAAAGCCCGTATTTCACCAGTAATACATTTTTTGGCCATTCCGGGTATCGAACCTGGTACTAATAGCCCAGTAACCAGACGTGCTACTTACTGAGCCAGTGCGTTGGATATGACTTAAGACTATTTTTCTCATCTCTACCCCATTACAATAGATGTACACGTTAAAAAAAAAACAATGTCAGAACTGTCCCAATTAAAATCACTCATCCTTTCTTTTTTCTTTCATCCCCTCCTCTCTTATTCCCTCCCTTTTATATAATTACGCAATAAATGTTTCAAAGCACCTGTTAGTTTGTCATAAATGGCGTTAATGTTTTTGTCACCCACCAAAGATTTCAGTAACAATAATGTATAATTGGTTAACGTGAAGCAACAATTGAATCTGGTCTCCATTTGATCGTTTATAATGTCAGGGCAGTAATAATCCCTTTTTACTGTAACTTGAAATGGTTCCACACTGTTAAACACTGGGAATGTGCTATTTTATTCAATTTTATTAACTTTAGATAATATCAAGTGTCCAAATGGAAACTTGGAGCTTACTGAGAATAAAGTTTAAATATTTGAGAGCTAAATAAATAGATTAAATATAAAGGGCTGATTTTTTTTGAATTTGCATTTTAATTTACAAAATTCATGAATTGCATAATATTGTTTAGTTCAAAAACACGAAATAAAATAGTATTTTGATTTAGGCTTAAAAAAATGTAATCCATATATTCAAATGTAAAATTTAGATGTGATAAGAAAATATATTAAAATGGTGTAATCAAATATATGTGGTATCAAATGTTTAATTAAAGCGTCTATTATGGCAGTATATGTACAGATTCGAGATAAACCCATTCCTCAACAAAATATAGTTTTGTTGTAGTTTAACTCACTACAATAACTTTTCATTTTCCTGAACTTTACAACTACATAATATGTTTAAGGTTGTAAACATTCAGAATAAAATCCAGGCAATATGAACTTAAAAAAAAAGTGCAGGGTAATATTAAATTCTAAGAACATACACACAATTAAAGTGTTGAAGGTAAATTAATTAATGAAGTTATATACCAACCCCATGGTATTTCTTATTGGATTTGATAATTCTGAAGCTTCAAAACCAGAAAAGCCATACGCATTAATTGTACTATACTTTTCTGTTATGTCCCTGATAAAATTAATTTTATTTGTTTGGAGTTTATATCTATATTTATTAGGGCTGTCAAACACAATTACTCGATACCACGATACCCTTACGTTGATAAAAGTAAAATAAAATTGGATGTTCATCCCATCAACTTTGCAAGATTTGAAGATGGGGCATTTCATAACTTATCTCTATCCATTTACGTTTCTTTATATTTCTGGTTTTGTACTTCTCCGATGATGAATCTCAAATTACTTTATTTTTCTTGATCTCATCTTTAAAACGTTCAGTATACAAATATTTTTTTTTTATAAAAATGATATAAAATATCAATTATTAAAACTACACAATAATCCTATTTGTAAATTTCCAGGCAACTGGACCAATATTCTTTACTAGGCAGGGGTTGGCAACTCTTATGGTTAGACAATGGAGGGCAGACAAGCAGAGTTTTTTTTATCAATTGACCCACAAGATGCCACAAAACCAGCCATCGTGTCCTAAAGAATGCCAGCAGCAAAAGTTGCACGAGATATTCTAAGTATATGTCATCTTGTGGGTCCATTTATGCAAACGCGCCACTTGTTTGCCCTCCGTTGTCTAGACATCAGAGCTGCCAACCCCTGACCAATGGATAAGATTGGTTCAGTTGCATGGAGGTTTACAAATAGGATTATTGTTTCATTTGAATGATTGGATATTGAACGTTTTAAGGATGATGTTAAGAAAAATAAAGCAATTGGGGATTCCCTATCGGAGGAGTGCAAAACCAGAACTATATAGAAAAGTCAGGGGATAAAAAGAAGTGTGTGATGTGTTTTGTTATTCAAAAATTGTTTAGAAAATGTCTCTATGTCATCTCTTAATTTTTTTAGAGGTCACAAAATGCCCCATCTAAAAATCTGGCAAAGTTGATAGGATGAAGATCCCAGTTTCTTTTCCTTATAGTTAAGTTTACGTTTCTTTTTTCTCCAGCAGCAATTATATATATATACCTATGTAAAATATATAAGAATTGGGTCAAATACACTATTTTACGAATCTAAATCTTGGGAAAAATTATGAACATAAGAGGTAATACAAATTAAATAGAATAATATTAAAATAGAAATAGTAAAATAATAATGTTTACATATTCTCTTATAATCCATTAATTTAAGTCATACATTAAGTTAGGTGTTAAATTACTGGTCTGGGGTCTGGTTAAGTTCATCCTATAATTATAATTGGTTTATAACCACCAATGACAGTATTAGCGCACTAAAACAAATTTCACTTGAAAAAGTGAATATATTTTTTAAGGATTTGAATCTCAAACCAGAAATTTTTTCAAATCCTTGAATCTCGAATATCCCTAAGTATTCAAGGGATCCAAAAGATTCGAGGCCCCATCCCTAATATACATATAATTAAATAATAGTTCTGTAAATATTTAATACCAATTTTAAAATAAACCTTTCAATTTGAAAACATCAAGAAGATTATATTTGTATCAATGATGAATTAAGAAGAATATAGAAAGCCAGTCGAAGTTGTGTTTCAATTTTGTTCCACCCGTTTTATTCCCGCACTTTATCATCCCCCGTATACAGACACAAGTGGATCGTGGTGTTTGGACACGTCCCTGGATAAAACTCAGGAGCCTTCTAGAACCCTCTTAGTGTGGGTAGCACACCTTCTTTATCTACGTGACAGCAAACACACATCACTTCCGAAACCATCTCATAAAATAACACGATACATTCAAGGTGTATCGCGTCACCATAGGACGATACGTGCGCGTCACTCCTCCATAACCTTCAATATGGTCCTACCTTATAACCTATGCCATGGTGCAATAACTAAAGGTAAGCTTGATAACTTATAGGTAGATAAATGGTGCATGTATCAGAGGTATATTTAAGCGAGGTGAAGGGACATCAAAAATATAAATACGACTGAATCTTATATACTTTCTCATACGAGCTTCTAATGATCATTACAAACTGTGCAAACAAAAAGGTTATTGGTAAACTCCCCTTAGTAGGTAATCTCACGACTGGTTAACCGGGATATAAGACACAAAATTAACCAGGATTTTAGATACAAAATTACGCTAAAACCAGCAAAACAGGGAAAAGTTTAGTAATATTTTTATTTAAAAATGATTGTTTTAAAAATTTGTTGCATTTTTAAAAATATGGTAAAATGGGTCATTTGTTTTAACTACACTGTTTTTTTAAAGTAAGATACAGAAGACAACACCACGATGCGTCTGGTTGGAGCTGTATTACCTATGTAAGCTAGGTGCTATTTAGGAGGTGAAATGTGTTCTTAAACAAAAAAATATATTTTAAATATATTTGGACAAAATGTTTACTACTACTATTTTAAGAACAATTCGAATTTACAAACACAAATCCTCAGTAAAATTTTCCTAATTTTAGAACGAGGAATAAAATCACGATTTAATTTATAGGTATGACCAAGTAACATCTGAATATTAATTTTGATCAAAATCCATAAAATAACACGGTAAAACTCTGATTTTAGATACAGGTATGAATAAATGTAAAAACCAACATTTTTGAGTTTATGTGCACATAAAATGTCAAAATACATAATAAATTTGAGGTAGAAAATTAACAATTATAATAATTTATATATATGGAAAAGTAAAAAAGAAGGCAAGCACGTTGATTGGTCTTGTAATATGCCTAACATTCAAACAACTACGATCCAACACATCCTGTCAGTAACCTGCTTGAACCCCTGAATCCCATAACTCTCGTGCGACACGACCGTAACTACATCTCATGACACGACCATCTGGCCGGCGTCACAATCAAACATAGACGAGGGTATGAGGTAAACGAACGTTATTCTCCCGGTTCATCAACTTCTCCTCACGAATCTTACACCTTCAGCACTGGTACACAAGATACTTCTTTCTCCTAAATAAATCTTGAAAGGGTGATTTATTTCTTGTTTGGACTTTTCTCCTGGCCAATCAGCGAGTAGTTTATTCCTTCAAGAAGGTGTAATTATTAACATTTTACACTTCTTGTACACAAGAGGACTGGGTCAGCAATACCCAAATACAAGCAATGGCTTTAGGAAATTTATCTTTGCAACTCGGATTACTGACATTCTTTCTCCTGATGGTTTCTTGTTTGCAATATTACTACTAAAGGGGTCGATGAGATAATTAAATATCAAACTAAGCTGAGAGTATTACATAGCTGTATTAAATATATGTATTATATAGTAGATATAATATAATAATTTAAGTGTGTAGGATTGCATGTATTTATATTTTTTTTCTTTTAATTAGTTTTAGATTTTTTCATAACATGTACTCAACTACTTTTAAAGATATATATGTCAAGTATTTTTTACAAATACCGTTTTTATAAACACATAACAAATAAGCTTTTAAGTATAGTAATGTGCGTATAACCCGAACGGGTAGTAAGACGCGGTGCTAATAATAATAAGTATAGTAATATATTAATAATACTTAAGTAATACACAATAAATAAGTGTTTAATTGTAACAAAAGGCACTAGTCTTAACGCTTATCCCAAAATTGCATTATTATTATTATTATTATTATTATTGTCATCATTATTATTATTATTATTAATATTATTATAGAACCTAATCTAATGTGGCAAAATGAGTGTTTGAATTTTAATGAAATGGGCCAATACAAGCAGTCTTCTAGAGTAAGGAATGACATCCATAATATAGAAATACAATAGTGGGGATCTGGGGACAAATAAACTAACTTTTAAAACAGATGACGACGAACTACAATGATCAAATTTGAAAAGTAATAGCATTAGAGCGTTTCATTTGGTCAGTGTTGACATTAATTATATTACTCGTTGGGTTTTAGTTCTAAGCCTACCACCGTAAAAAAAACACATGTGTAGTATTAACACAAGTCATTATGACTTGATTAAATGTAACAGAGATGATGAAGGTAGTTAAGATATATTGTAACAGCATTCGCCTAATGGGATCAAACCTCATTCAATGCACCCAGCCAGAATTTTAAACATTTGATCCTCAACATTCTTGGTCAGAGTAGATGAAGGTGGGAGGGAGGGGGGAAGAGACCAAGATCAAGTATGGATAAAACAAAGATATGTCGAAAAAGTGGCGTTAAAAAATAATAAAGTCGATATTTTACCACTATTTATTTTCTCAGAATAATGTGGACCTCTTGATACCTCATGGTGGCAGAGTATCCCTGTGCTACAACAAATATTGACAACCATCTCAACCGCAAAACGATTTATTAAGCTGGGTGCTCAAGGCTCGCGGCACGAATACAATTTTGTCTTAAAAGGTGTGAGCTACTCTCTTGCCCCCCTTACTCCGCCTGTACATCAATCTCGTGATACTGGAAATATTTACTGCCCTTTAAAGTTATGCGGGAAAGCGTTCAAACATCCATAATATTTGATGAAGGCTATGTGTTAAACTTTACCTCGCGAGACTATGTTAGTGGCACTGTGAAGTCTTGGTCGCCTTGTGAGGCGTTATGTATTAAACTTTACCTGATGAGACTATGTTGGTGGCACTGTGAGGTCTTAGTCACCTTGTGAGGTGTGTTGTGAGCCACTTGGCCACTAACGTCCATGATGTCATCAAATGGAGATGCAAGTTCAAGAGTTCTACTTATTAGACCTTTGTGGAAGTGTTAATAAAAGGTGAACATGATCATGTCTAGAAATGAGTCACCCTGACATTAGGGAAGTTCTTCCAAAAGTTATATTTTTTAAGAGATGCCAACCTTTTACAAGTGCTTGAAACAGGTCAAGATGGCTATTTGTGGAAACACGTGCTGAGGAAGGAGGAAGGGAGGAAGGCACAGTCTCGTCCTGTCTGTTGATGACGGGGAAGTCGGGTAAGGTGATTTTTCTAAATGGTTTCCCACACTCCTTTCAAGAAAGTTTCAGCCTATGTTCTTCAAAATCTTCTGCACTGAAACTATAGAATACACGCCTATGTATGCCTATATTGATATATATCAATATTTATAAATATCAATAAAACACAAATATATTTATAAATATCAATAAAACACAAATATATTTATCCATCAATATATTTGTGTCTTGGTTTGTCAATGCATTGCCTTACCTCCTAGTGGTAGTGACACGGGCAATAGTATACTGGCAAGGCAGTCTCTATAGTAGGGATACTGGTTTGTAGGAATAGTGAAAGCGCGCTCAGGGTGAGACTTAGCAATAGTTGTACTTGTGATGTACAGGCTAAACTGTGCCAACAGCATCCTTACCGTAAGCAGCGAATACTATCATGGGTGTGGATAAGATCAAGTATACTAACCTGGTCTACTTTATTTAAAATTACTACAAGAAACTGTGGTGCACTAGCCTTGGATGACCAAAGCTATGATGGACAGCTAAGGTTAAAACTTTCACTTGATCCCGCACTTGATTACACATTTTTGAGGCTTGAAGAACGTCAAGCGAAATTTTCTGAATAGACAAATCTCCAGCAAGATTTTTTTTAAACAAACAATCATCTGTAGAAATGTTTTAGATTCTTAATTATTCCTTGGTCCATATGTTGAATAAACGATGCCATATTTGGCGGGACAAAAATAAACTTTATATTTTCCGAAACGGGAACTCTGTTATGAGCAGTGTAATTAGGATTGTCCGATTTGGTTTGACAAACTGTTTGTATATTTTTAAAAGCCATTTTTCAAACAGGTCCCCTGTCATCCATGCTTTTATATTTGACTCGTATTTCACTGTCTTCGATTTTAAATTTTTGAAGTTACGTGGGTTAGCCGATTTTCCAATCATTAACAACTACAGCGTTTCAGAACCATCCATATTTGCTCCAAATAACAGTTTTGTTCAATCATTACTAAGTTTTCCCCCACTGCACCGTTCACTTTTAAATGCAAGAGTTTCGTCAGGAGTACACTTGTAAAAACGGCCCTTCTAATCGACGTTAAAAATGTTTTTCGGTTCTATGTCTTGGATCATTTATTTCAAGTCTTCCTTCAAATTATCGGCTGAACGCACATCAACAGCGCCATTTTTACCACATACATCTTTGAAAGAAATTCCGTTTTGTTGTTTGAATCCATTTAGCCACCCTGCACTCGCTTTGAAGTCTGTTTTTCCTAATTTAGATGCAAAATGTTCAGCCTTTACTCTAAGAAGAGGGCATCCTCTTAATATTTTCCTATCTTGTCCCCTCTCATTTTAATCGCTCAACATTTTTGAAAAAAAAAAAGTTTAAAGTGTGTTCGATGGAATTCTTAAGGCCTTTGCAATTTATGATGATTCTTTTAAGTTTCTTTTCCCCTTCCTTTATCACTGCTACTTTTTTGGCCAAAGTTAATGATTTATAGGACTGTGGCTTAGACAGTGATATCACGATACACACACACACACACACACACACACACACACATACACACACACACAGATACAATAATGTACACTTTTTAATACACACAACTAAAACCAAACAAAAAAATAATAGGCTCTCATGTCACAAGAATATCACTACGACCGAATCAGTAAGAAAAGCGCATGAAATCACTCAAGAGGTACGACCTTGACTTACGGAGTACAGAACTGTGCGTGTAAACATATATGTGTGGGTAGGCGGGTTAGGGGGAGGGGCGTGACGAAGGGTATTGACCGCATTCTTACGACGCCTCCCCTGTTTCCAAAAAATAGAACACGGTGCCACAACTAGAAGTAGGAAAACAATAATGCACAATACATTACAACTTACGAAAAGTTCAAATCAACCAGAACCAAATTTGAACCACCCACGATTTTTTAACATCATTTTAACACAAAATTCATGGGACTGGGCGAAAAATTCTAATTAAAGATGATTTAGAATTACAGAAGTTCGAATTAGTCAGGTTCTACTGTATATACTATTACATAATAATTTTAATAATCAGGTATAAATTGTGAGGCCTGGACAAATCATAGGATGTTGAGAAATGGCTCATTTTACAGATAGCAAATTCAGGAACCGAGGTAGAATAACATTTCTAACTTGTACTCAATTGTTTAAGAAACTTATCTGAGTCACCTCATTAGAAAACGTTATGTCAGGGTAAAACACCAATCTATTCCTGGACTTGGACCCAAGCCCCACTGACGTCAAACTCTGTGTGTCTTCAACCCCTCACCCCCTTTCACAACTTCTTCCCTTACCTTTACCTAGGACCTACGCGAGGAGAGACATTGCGGACAAAGGACAAAATGTATTCAATTTAAAGCTTTGAATCCATTTTAGCGTGATAACTTGCAGCCCATGCTCCAAAGCTACAATATATATAAACACACATACATAATAAAATGTTATCATTGCTGAGCAAATTACAATAGGTTTGTATTTTCAAAGATGTCCTTTCCATAAGAAGAAAAGTGCAGTCATAAAGATTGGCTACAATGTGAGATATAGCCTATACCATAGAGGTTAATATTTCAATTTTATGTGCATCTTATCTTAGAGAAAGAGTCCATCTTTATTTGCGTGGGAGTATAACCGGAAAACCATGTAGGGGATAAAACATATCAGCTCACCCAGCAGGAATTCAAGAATACCGACCTCCCGGTCAACGAAAAACTAGACAAGATGAGTGACGCCTTTGTCTGCGCTCCCAAAGATGCGGATGACATATTAATCCACCCCGATGACGTTGTTATCCAACAAGTTTATAAGAGAACGGAAACTATTCCCTTTTAGCCCCGTCTCTAGTTTTCAAGGTTTTCCTCATTTTATGACAAAGTGACCGAGGAAAAAAAAAACCTAGGAAGCTGCGGTCAGCGTTTGTTCAAAATATAGACAGTTAAAAATAAAAATGGCGTAATAGAATTGTTAATTTTTATCAATATGACACTTTTAAAACCAGGTTTAATATTGATTGATATTATGAACTGGGATTTATTATCTCCTATCTATAAAACGCTTTGTTTATCAGTATTGTTTTTAATTAAACCAAATGCTTAGCTAGTTAGTCATTGTATTCTTTAAATTGAAAAATTAAACCTTGACACATGCTTAGGAAGAAGAGGTAGAGGGGGTTCAAAAACCCCTCAAAATTTTCTAAAGTTCTTAATATAAAGCTTAAGATGGTCTGAGATTAAACTTCAAAAGTTATAGAGGCATTCACTATTCTAAACTCTTCCAGGGAATGACCACTTCAAATAGCTTCTAAAGACATTTAATTATTTAAAAAATTCCAGGTCAATATCACTTTAAATGGCTTCTAGAGGCATCCAATTTAAAACAAAAATACCCGTAGGGGACCATTCCGAATAGCTTCTACATGCATATAATACTTTAGAAAACTCTAAATGAAAGCCAATACAATAAGCTTCTAAACGCATTCAATTTTCAAAAATGTTTAGGGTAGAAAACCACTTTCAATAATTTCTTAAGGCATCTAGTTTAAAAGAAATCTGGGCAAGGACATTCCAAAAAGCTTATAAGGGCATTCAAAAATACAGGTGAGGACTATTCCGAAAAGCTTCTAAAGGAATATAAATTTAAAACCAATTCTGGGTGGGGACCACATAAAATAGATTATAGGGAATCTAATTTATATATTAAAAAATTGGTGAGCACTTCTTAAAATAGCTTTTAGAAGCATTCAATTTTCAAAATTTGCCGAAGGAGACTGCACCAAATAGCCTCTAGGAATATCCAAATTTCAAAAAGTGCTAGCGGTATATTATAAATAACTTTAAAAAAAGTATAATTTTCAGAAATTCTTCAAACGGGTACCATTATAAACCGCTTCTAGGAGCATCAAGTTTCTTAACATTACAGGGGGAAAGGACGGTAGTAAGACTATAAAAAAAAGTTTTTGTTACGTACTTCCCCATCCCACATCTACCCCTTTATACATAAAAAGTCCACAACTATTGTATAAAGTAATAATGCTCTTATTTCTTAGTGTTTAGTAATAGGTCTTAACATCATGTCATAAACTTACGATTTTTAAACGTGACCCGTTCTCCCCCCCCCCCCCCCCCCCCC
>CABFVZ010003055.1:15707-37487 GCA_902151445.1 Timema monikensis
CGATCTCCCCCCCACCACCCCTCAATTATCTATAAGCCCATGCCTGGACACGGGAATCGAACACGTGTACAGGTTCCATTTTTCATCTAAAATAAGTAATATTATATTTATATCCGGCTATAACCTTAACTAACAAATATAATAGTTTTGATATTTAATCCATAGTTAAAAATTGGACAAATTTGGTATATAGGACACTTCTTTTTGATTTCAGGAGTTTTTGAATAAAAATGTATAGTTTCTCCTTCAGTGTTAAAACTCTAACGACTACGATGATCCAAGTACAGTACATACGAATACATTAAATATAACTAATAAATAGTAAGTATTATATTACTTCTCCGTACTAGTGGGCACGCAGACAATGGATCCAGTCTCGTCTTGTCTGGTTTGTCGGTCGGTGATGTAATTCAACCCGGGTGCATTGATACGTTTTTTCCCTCTCTCTAAATAGTTTTTCGGTCTTCTTTTACAAAAATGTGGATACACTTCTATCTAAAAACTGGCTTCCTCCTTCCTACTCCATTAGTGTAAATATGTGGATAGCATGGACGAGTATTAAGACGTGGAGCATGAAGTTATGTATTTTATTTAATATTCAAATAAATTAATAATACTAAATCTAGTGTACTATTAAAAAAACTTTTTCTATTTTGATTGAAAACTGGAGGAGATTTTCGTGAAAATACTCGAGACTTTCGAGTTTTCTTCCATTTTTTATCCTTCCCCCTTTCCCCCCTCCCCCCCTTTTAACCTCAGCCTCCCTCTATTCCTCTAAGCTGAAAAGACGGCCGAGAAAGAGCACCAAAAGACCAGTAAAAGCCTTTCCTTCATTCCTCCTAGGTGAGCACGTTTAGCTCTTTGCCTGTCACTTATGTGTATCAAGATTGAAACCACAAGACATGCCGAGGAAAACACGCGAGGCAAGAGAGAGAGAGAGAGAGAAAGAGGGAGATATAAAGGGATAACAGAATCATAGCCTAAAAGTGTGACGCACCTAACCATTATTTCCTCTTAAGTTGTTTCAGAGGGCTAATGTTTGATTCCCAGCCAGATATATTAGTTAATTTTACAGACCATTTGTTTTCCATTACTATGCATTTTTTCTTGAACTATTTATTATTATTTTCTTCTGTATTTAGATTGGTTAATTCTATCGGCAGTAATACTTCAAGCAACCCCCTCTCCCCCCTCCAAAGTTTCCGATTCCTGCAACATAGTGACCAAGAAGAACTAATGATACCTAGACCTGAATAGAATAAAACTTTGGCTTTAACAAAAAATGGCCGCTTTATTAATTATAATAAATGTGCCTACATTTGTTTCCAATTAATTCTTCAATAAGCGTACTCTAATAATTAATAATGTCTTCACTCGCACTTACCCGCCTCGGTGACGTAGTTGGCTAACGCGCTAGTCGTGTTGAGCTCGACCACTGAGGATGGGGAGATAGAGGTTCGTATCCATATTGGGTGAACTGGGAGTGGTTTTTCCTAAATTGTTTACCACTCTCCCTACACGCAAATGCGGGTTCACTTCCTCTAATTCAACCTTCCCAATTCCTAATCCATTAGCGTAATTAGTACTTAAAGCGTATAACCTGAACAGGTAGTAAGACGCGGTGCTAATATTATTATTATTATTATTATTATTCACTCGCACTTAAATTACAAGCATACATAACAAATGGGCCCAAATGCTAAGCAACGAAGTTTGATTTTAGACCCTAACTTTAATTTAGAAATCCTCACTAAAATTTAGTTCCTTGTTAGTGTTTGTATCGATGAATGCTATCAGTGTACAATAGATGGAACTGATTAATGCTATTCAAGTAACAGCTGACATGATTCCAGAATCCTCAGTTGTGTACATTCGTGGTTATACTTACTACAATTTGTTTGTTCGTTTGGAAAGCATTTTTATAGTAATTTTTTAGTTGGGCATAATAGGCCTACAAAGGGCCGTATTTAGAAAAATGGTGCCCCTAGGCCAGAGACAAGGAAGTTTCCTTGTCTGTGGCCTAGGCACATAAGCTGCAGTTGCCCCCCTACCCCCTCCTCACAATCCGCTCTCACCAACATATTATATTGTTATTTGTTAATGAATACAAATAATAATGTTGTAGGCTTATTTATTGCTATTATTTACAGTATATCCCCTACAATTAATTATACGACCACTGTGCAACATGGTTGTGGTCGACTATATCTGGCACGGCTTCGCATAAGAATGACTCGCGGACAGATGGCGATAGTAGACACAACAGAACTATAACAATACACTAGCGCTTTATAGCAAGCATACTTTAGTTACAGCCGAGTCCGCGCGTGTTGTTTTAGTGTGAATTACGTTCATTCATGTTGAAGACGGAAAGGGCGCTGTTGCAAATAATTTGATTTTGTTTTAATGTTGCACCCCCAAAAATCTGGCACCCTACCCGTTCCTAGTCTGCCTAGTGGTAAATGCGGCACTAGGTCTACGGATGACAACTCTTTCAACGATCTTACCAGAGAACCAACTAGTCCATTAACAACCATTTTAGGGATTGAAGTTATCGGACATACAATAATAAAGATGTAAGTAACAGAAAAGTTCGAAACATAGTTTCTTAAACATAAAAATCAGAAGAAACTTTATCTGTGCACCCATTTCGGTGGCTACATGGTCTAAGGGGTTATTCCCACAGTAGAATATACTGTTGATGACGGGAAGATTGAGGTTCGAATCTCGGTTAGGTGTACCGAGGTTTTTTCCCCAGAAAATGATCAACCTTTGGAAATATACTTCTTATCAACTACTTCAAGTATAGGAATGATAAACTTTATAGTGAAAATTCTTGTTCAGAAAAGAAGAAAAGTTAAACACTTCAAAGAAGTAATGTTTAAAAATTCTACACCCCAAGGCTAGTAAGTGTTTAAAGCAATTACATATAATTAAGACTCTAAATTTTACCAAACTAATTGATAAAGAGACGCATGGACACGATAATTGAACCCGGGACCGTTGAATAGGTATTACAATGAGTTAAATGCTCTTTAAAGGCTTTTTAAAGCCAGCGTCCTTTTTTAATTTTCATCATAATGTTCTAATCTTGTTTGTAAACGGTACATAATTCTTACCTAGCAAAATTATTTTAAATTATTATTTACATGTTTATATGTCGTATTTTTCAACTTCTGAAGTAATTTTTGTTTAATGATATAGGTAAAGGCTGTTTGGATTAATTGTCAATCTCGTTCAAAGTTATTCATCAGTTTTTAAATGAACAAAACTGTATTATTATTATTTTTATTATCACCGCTTCTTATTACCCGGTCGGCTTGTACGCACTTACGCTAATTTGTAATAGTAGGGTGATTGTGAGATGAAATGGAGGACCTACAGTTTAACGTGGAATCTCAGCCACGGTGGAGGCTTGGCATTCCACACATTCACAAGATGTCTTGTCAGAGGTGAAGGAAGGGTTTGGTAATCAGATAAATCTGTGCTGGGACCGAGGATTGAACCCCGGACCCCCAGCACAAAGGTCCGACACCTTACCTCTAGACCACCAGGTCACTCCAAGTAGAAAATAGTAAATAGTCACACATTTCTCCGTAACAACCAGTATATCGCTAGGCCTCGTGACGTCACTACAAGCGGAGTTGCCACATTTAGAAATCTGGCCTGTAATAAAGACGGCTATGACTGGATACATCCTAACGCTAATTGATACGTATTTCTTTTAATACGAGCTATGATGTAATTAATAACAGCAATAAATTAATCATAACAATTCGATTTACAATTTTTATTAGAATGTATTTGTTTCAAGTTTTAAATATAATTTACAATAAGTGTTGATTTCACAACAGGAAAACTATTTAGATCGGCATTCAAACTAAAAGAATAATCTCATGAAACGCGTCATATCTTATCTTACATTCCACCACTATTACTCTGTTATATTCTGGTAACAGTTCCTCCTGACGCGATATTCCGAGGAACTACCGAGAAGTAGATCTGATCTGGTTTATTGGGCATTTTATTGAATACAACCATAAGTGGTTTTAAAAGTATTTATATTAATAAATCATAGGGTAAAAAAATAGGCCCTCAGGTTTTTTTAATGAGATTTATAAGACTTTAAATACCATTTGGAAATTAAGATAGAAAGAATTATATTTTTAGACTGCCGATGACGGGAAAATCGTGGTTCGATCCCGGTCGGGTGTATTGAGAGTGGTTTTTCATAAATGGTTTCCAACTATCTTTCCGCGAAAATGTTGGTACACTTAACATAATTTCAACCTTACTCATCTCTAACCCATAAGCGTAACTAGCACATAAAAGTATAGCATGATTGGATAGTAAAACGCAGTGATAAAAAATCTTAAGATATTACAGGTTCAAAATGATATATATCTAGGATATTTTACTTCATTGTTTTTTTTAAATGTTGAATTTTCGATATTGACTGAAGGTATCGCAAAACAATCACCTAACTGGATATAATTATGACAACAATGACCCATTGGCATTTGATCTGGTCAAATGTAGACCTACACACATCTTTCACGAGTCTCTCTTTCAATCAGGCTATCCTTCAGTCAGTCTTTCTCCTTCAGCAAGTCTCGCTCTCTTTCAGCAAGTCTCGCTCTCATTCAGTCAGTATCGCTCTCATTCAGTCAGTATCGCTCTCTTTCAGCTAGTCTCTCTCTTTCAGCTAGTCTCGTTCTCCTTCAGCCAGTCTCGATCTCCTACAGTCAGTATCGCTATCCTTCAGTCAGTATCACTCTCCTTCAGCTAGTGCCTCTCTTTCAGCTAGTCTCTGTCTTTCTGCTAGTATCTCTCTTTCAGTCAGGCTCTCCTTCAGTCAGTCTCTCTCCACTTCAGTCACTCTTTCATTATAGCTCTAATGATATTCTTCAAAAATTGGTATCAAGTAAAAAATCAGAGGCGGATCTAGATAATTTTTATAGGGGGTCATAATTATAAATAACATAATTACTTACAATGTTAGATTTCTGTTTAAACCATTTAATAATTTATCATTCAAATTTGATTTTATGTATGTTTTAAACCGTAATAATCCTCTCCAATTTTTTAAAAATCAGATAGTCTTTATAAACTATTTGAAGTGGCCCTTCCTATAAACATTTTTTTGAAAACTGGTTTACTTTAGAAGCTATGAGTAGTCTTTGCCTTGATTAAAAAAAATTAGATTCTTTTATAGGTAATAAGACACCATTTAAAGTGTTCCTCACCTAGAAATTTTGGAAATTTGGATGTCCTTCGAAGCTATTTAGAGTGATCCCAACCTTAGTTTTTTTAGGATGGATGGATACCTCTAAAAGATAAACTTTGAAGTGATCTTCCACCGATAAATTTTGAAAATTGAATTATTTCAGAAACTAGGCTGTTTGGGGTGGTCCTCTCCTGAAACTTCTTCAAAATGACATACATTTAGAAGCTACTTGGAGTTTTCCTCCCCTAGAAATTTATGACATTTTAATTACTTAGGAAGCTATTTATAGCTTTCCTCCCTTGACTTTTTCTGTCAATCTTTCTAGTTTAGTAGTTATCTAAAGATGTCTTCTCCAGCACATTTTTGACAATATAATTCATTTAGAAGTCATATATAGTTTTATTTAAGGCCCTCTTTCAGCTTCATATTCGATAATATTGAAGGATTTGAAATATATATGGGGAAGGGGGGGGGGATTTATTCCCGGGAAGGGCAAATTATTTTATTTCCGGGGGATCAGAGTCTCCCACAGTTACACTGCTCCTGCTGTCCACACATACTTTATATTCGGTATTCGTGAATGAACTGCTCTCAGGCGATGATTAGTCTTCTTTGATGTTTGGTAGTTTACCATATCTACGCGGAACAATGTTTGTTACTCGAAGATGAATATTTTTTCCACACCTGCGGAGTCATATCAAAGATTTATTAAACGTGGACGAATAACGCACGTGTTTTAAAATTGAATAAACGTGGATGAATAACACACATGTGGGCCCCGGTTTCAGAGGTGTCTGCGCGTAAAAAGACAAAGAATTTTATAATTTAACTGTGTTTTATTTTATTTCTAAAATTTGAACTTTCATTTTTGTATTTGTATTAGTTATTCAACTTTCCCAGGGGGGTCAACTGACCCTTCGACCGCCCCCTGAATCCGCACATAGGTAATGTGTTTTCAGGTTAAATAAGCACATTTTTTTTAGTTTTAAAGATGTAAAGAACTTAAAAGTACCTAGTTTAAAAATAACTGATTTTTGAAAATCTTATATTTTAAAAAGATTTAAAAATTTTTCTTAAAATTTAAATTTGGACAATTTTTAATGCTTTAGAACAATATAATGTGTGTGTGTTTTCTGAGGAAAGCCTATTTAAGGGAAGTTTACTAAGAGTATATATTTTTGAAAACTTGGTTACTAGCTATATGAGAAAGTTTGTACGATGGTGTTGTGCAAATTTTTAAATAGGCCTTAATTTTCTACTCCAGCTGCAAATATTTGTTCATTAAAGTGTAACTATTATGTATTTACTAATAACATTTTAATATATAATCATGAAAGTTTCTACATCATCAAGCCATGTAGTTTTGTTCAGAAGCATTTTCGTCTGAGAGCGTGTTATAGCAATGAATATTCATGAGGCATAAACAAGATCGCGTTTGAAAATAGAACAGTGGCTTTGATTGTACACAATGTTACAACTAAATATAGACCTTTAAAACTGATGTTAATAATTCCAGAAAACAGTGATAAGAGTGGAAAACCATGTATATAAACACAGCCTAGTATACCCAACCAGAATTCTAACAGAGATCTCATCATAAACAGTGAGGTCTATTGAAAGAGTGACGCCTTAGACTATTTGACCACTGAATCGGGTAAGGGAGTATTAATAATCAAAATACTGTACCTACATATCTGATTCAGTGACTTAAAATATCAAGATAATCTCGTATGATTTGACTGTGACCTTATGATTAGGATTTGAATCCTAACTGACTGTATTTGGAATGATTTTCCTTAAATGATTCCACAATCTTCCTCTCCGTAAATCAGATACATTTTCTTTGAAATTTCAGTGTCCACATCTGTATTCCAATAGTGTAATTAAGTGTGCAAAGCCCTGCAGGTAATAAGGTGTGAGATAGAATGATCCTTTGTGCAGCAGAGCCCACTAGAAATATAGTGCCAAGATCTACCACTTACAATCTTCTTCTGGTCTACACATTATTAGAAGCTAGTGTACTGTACTCCAGCAGCCACTTAGAGACGCTAGGTTACCTCGCACTGATTGGTTCCACAGTCTTTCAACAACGGATCCTGCCTGCCCTTGAGGTTGATTAAACGGACGCTAAACCTACCGTGAAATCACCCAAGAAAATAAAGCGAGTTTTTCCACCACGTCTCACTACCCATTAGAATTACACGCTTGTATACATTAATTACGATATTAGCCGGGCTCGTAGTCTAGTGGTCAGCATTCTTGGATACTAATCTAAAGGTACCCGGTACGGTTTCAGGCAGTACATTATCATAATAATCATCATCACATCATCTTATTGGTCTGAAGTAACCACGCCTTTATGGTGCCCCAACCTCAGAGAATGCCTATATACCCGTCACTGCCAGTAGAAGACCAGGCATCTATATACGACAAACCTTGATGGCATACGCTAAAAACGATAGGAAATGTACCATCACTTGAATGGAGAAAGAATGTAAAACTTTTAGGAAAATTCACAATCAGTAAACCGTCCGGTATTAAAACCCTGACCTTCCCTTCACCGGGGGAAAAATATGATACGTTGCACCGCACATGGTTTCTCCCTCTTTTATAACAAAAGAGACATTTACTAAAAAATCGTAAGGTTTGTGAAATCAAAGAATATGTGTATATATTTTTGTAGAAACACTACACCAAAGACCATGAATGAAATAATATACACTGTCACTTACTCTATGGCATTAAGAACTAGGAACACTGTTACAGAAAAATTGAGAAAAGAGAATGATCTCTATCCACCAAAAAGCTTAAGAATAAAATTCATTTTTAAAAATCTGAATTAAAAAGTACATACATTTGGTTATAACTCAGAAATTATTAATTTTATAAAAATATTTTTCAAATAAAATATTTATCTAATATTATTACAACTTTACAATGATAATATATTTAATATCTCAAATAGTTGCAGATAAATGATGAAAATGGGAAAATTTACCTCACATAAACTACCCTCAAATACATTTTCATGTGAAAATGAGAATTGCCATCTTGTTAATTATGATAAACAATATCCATATTTAAATTTAATCAAAATCGTTGAAGCAAATTTTGAGAATATCGATTTTTTCTCTTTTTGCCCTTCAGTAAACTACCATATGAGCCCTATGAAAACCCCAGATACCAAGTTTTAGGCTGACTGGCAGTGGCGGCTTGTCACTTTAGAAGCTGGAGGGCGCAGCCTGTTTAATTAATAAATTATTTCTAAATAATATATTTAAAAGAAGACACAAATTTCGGAATATGTTTTTCTAAATATTCATTTAGTTAAACTCAAAAATTAATATCACAAACAAGATGGAAATATAAAAAAAAAACTTCTTCTAAAGGACGTGGATGTGTTGTAGAAACTCTGCAGCTGTGTAATGTGCATAAATATATAGGTATGTATGTTTTAACTTTGTTCCATACAAAATTCTGGACATGGCCTACCTAATGAATTCAATTCTCTTTTTTGATCAAGAGTTAATCTTGCAATATTCATTGTCTTAAGCGCTTGAATTGAACTATTCATATTAAGCCTAGTTACAAAAAATATTAAAACATATAACTCAAATAAACATTATCCTGAAATAACCCTGCATAATATTATTATAAACACACACGCCACACACATCCTCAAGATGCAGGAGCACGCAGGATGACTGACAACAACTGTTGCTGGTTCACGCTGTACACATTTCACAAGCTTTCAACCTTAGGGCGCGTAAGGGAGTGCGCCATCAAAAGAAGAAAAAGCAATGCTAGCTATAGCAGGAGGAGGACAACGGGTTAAGGGGAGGGAAGGTTTGGTTTCAATAAATGAAAGGAGCTGACCATCGCGCGCCCGACTGCATGCCATTTGATGATAAGAGGTGAAGAGGTGGGAAGGTTTGGTTTCCAATATCAGGCGCTGACCGCCTCGCGTCCAACCGCGTGCCATTTTAAAAACATTGCCTGCTATTACTTAAACCAAAAACCTATTTTTCTTGAAACTATTATGATGAGATAAAATTGTCGTGAGAGTGCGAATAATAACTTTAAAAGGAACTGGGGATTCATGGGGTTGGGGGGCGCGCGCCTTCGCGCCTTAGGGACGAGCCGCCCCTGCCGACTGGTAAAATAGTTTAGGCTATAGCTGAAGATACAGGTCAACAAACAGATGGACAGACAAACAGACAGACAGATGGCATTGCGAAAACAACATTTTCAGATTCGGGGGATCATGAAATGTCAACATTCATCAAAATCTTGAGTTCGATTTATTTTGCCAATCACAATACTTTTTACCTGTAAAGTAGCGAGAAATAAAATATTGATATTGGGTCCCCAAGGGTCGTATTCAAATGTCAACTTCTGGTTAAAATTTTCGACATTTTCTTAGGGGTTGCATGCACATCTTATGGTTATCGCATTGATATTAAATTCATAATTTCTAAATTTTGACCAATAAAATAGGTAAATATTGACTATTGAGTCTAAAATGATAAAGATCAATTATTGCTGTACAAAGATTTCTCCTAAGAGGTTGAAGGAAATAGATTATTAACTTTTTGAGAGCCTTACTTGTTTCTTACTCTATGGTATTAGAGAATTATTGCGTTAAGAATTAAGTATTATCTCTTTACAACTAAAGCTCACACAATTGTATAAATATGTTTGGCAATATATCAGAAATTGTTGGTTTTATAAACATATATTTCAAATAAAATATTGTTATTTTTAACGGTACAACAATTTTTCGATGATAGCTTATTTATTTAGTATCTCAAATAGTTTAAGAGATACAGAAATTCCCGCATCTGTAAAGTAACTTAAAAGTAATTTTTATAGGAAAATGAAAATAGACATTTTATTTATAGTTTTAATCAACGCCTAGATAATAATTATAATCAATATCCTTAGTGTCAGTTTTGAGAAAATCGATTTTTCTATTTTCGATTTTTATTAATCTACTTTTAATTTTAGGGTTAAACAGACACACAGACAGATGGCATTGCATAAACCACTTTTTAGGGCTCGGGGGGGTCATGAGACGTTGACATCCATCAATATCTCGGGTTGGATATTTTACGGTCGCAATACTTTACCTTTAGTTTTCAAAAAGTTCAAATATATATATATATATATACACTTATAGCTTGAAAGTTATTGGTTTTATAAAAGTATATTTCAAATAAAAGAGTGTATTATAAATAGCCCTACATATTCACAATGATAAGTAATTTCATATTTCAAAGAGTTACGGAGATACGATAAAAATTAAGAATTTAAGCATCTAACTGGAACTTTTAAATTAATTTTGTCGAAATATTGAGAGTATCCATTTTGTTTGGAATATTTATAAATGAAATTTAATCAAAATAATTAGAGCCGATTTTGAGAAAATAGAATTTTTCTCTTTTTTGCCCTTCAGTAAACTACCCTTAATTTTAGGATTAGATATCCTATTCCAAAAACCCCTCGGGGGAACCTTAAGAAAACCCAAGATACCAAGTTTTTACTCCGATCAGTAAAATAGTTTAGGCTCTAGTTCGAGGTACAGACAGACAGACGGAAATTAACAAAACAACACTCTTTTTGATTCGGGGGGTCATGACACGTCAACATTCATCAAAATCTTGAGCTCATTTTTTTTGACGATCACAATACTCTCTCTACCTGTAAGGTAGCGAGGAAGTAAAAACCTGTATGATCTTGACGTTAAATCTGCAAATACTGACAGAACGTGGAAATACCTCACGTTCATCTCTTTATAGGAAACTCGTCATGACGTGATGGAAATTTTGATGAGGTATCTTTTGTTATTACGTCCAACACCAGGGCTATTGAGGGACAAGGCTTGAGAGGGATATCTGTAGGAAAAGGAGATGTGAAAATAACAAGCAAAAACCATTCTCAATGCACCCGGTGGAAATTCGAACCCCAACATACCAGTCACCAAGAATCTAGTCTATAGCAATCTTTACGTCTTAGACCGTATGCTCGTCAGTACGGGTAATGATAGTCAGAGACTCAAATTAAAAGAAGCAATAAGCCAGAGGCATTTGTTGAAAGAAAATTTCGAATGGGAGAAATGTCTGGCAAAATCTGCGGTGGTTCAGCATCCACAGTCATGGACCAAATCATCGCCTTTATCTGTGTCTTTAATTTTCTAAGAAACACCTTGACTTTGTAAGAAAAGTTCAAGGAGAGTATGATGAAAGACATGGACGCAATGTCAGATTTACTTACGCTCCAAGACACCCTAAAAACATTATTCAATATTTGGTTGGAATTCAAAGTCTTAGATTTGCCTGATTCTGGCCCTCTCCCAGATGAGGTGAAATTTCACGTGGTCCCAGAGGCCAATTAAGCCAAGTAAGGAGAACGAGACCTAATGGTGGTCAGAAATATGTTATCAATGTAATAATGGCTGCTGTGGAGGTTGGTTTATTCTGGTGACTTCCGACTGAACCTCCCTGTCGTTGTGCAGTGAAGTATTGCAGGCATCATCAGTGCTTCCATCAAGAGCTACTCTCTGTGGAGTCATTTAAAGGTTATAAAACTTTTGACTAATGAGAAGTCCAAAAGGGCACGATAATATATTTAATTAATGTCTTCTCAAAATTGGGGATGTAAAAATTGACCAATAATGATGCCGATGGTGGATGATAATGTGGGAATTCCATCAGGATTTTTATAAGTGAAAGGCATCCTCAATGGCATCTATTGATAATCGATTGATAGGACTTTAAAGGCAGATTTTTTCTACCAGTTTAAACAAAAATGCCCTGACATTGACAATAAAATACTTGACTCTCCAAACACAAGTCAAAATTTACAAAGGGCTGACTCTATCGTCACTGGATACCTAGAAACCACAATATTTACTAGATTGAGTTCCTTAACTCACATACATTTTCAGGAATGCCACCTCACTTTATAAATTTGTAAACTGACTCTCTGATATTATTATATGGAACTTGAACGCCATAAAAGGTTTGTGTAATGTTTCGATTCTCATCGTCAAGGCGATCTGTACAAATTTAGTTAAAGTATATAGTCTTACTGGCACCAAGAAGGTCGACAGAGTGTTTTTGCCCCATGAATAGATTGTACCAACTGACACGGACCTCCCATTCACACTCAAGGGATAACAGTTCCCTAAAACCTCAAAATTTATTATTACCACCAATAAAGTACAAGGGTAGTACTTCAAAACCGTAGGAGTTTTTCTCAGGGAACCAGTATTTTCCAATGGACAGCTGTACGTTACTCTCACCAGAATGAAATTCAAATGAGGTTGAGGAACAGAGGCATTTACTAAAAAAACAAAAAATTATATACAAAAAATGTTGCTTATAGTGAAATCTTCAATTGAGTAACCATTTTACACGTTCATTGGAGTAAATATTTGATCTACTATTGCGTACTTAATTAAAATGTGCTTCCCTGATTTTTATGGCCACTAAAACTTATTCCCATTCTCTTTTACTGTCAAACAACTGTCAATGGAACACATTTCACGATCAGAAATGATGCCGCTGATTTTTAAGTGGTCGTTATGCTTGTCATTATAATATACAAAATTGTCTAAAATTGTTGATCTCCAAGAGTGTGTCCAATTGAACTTTTTAAAGGTTTAAATCATGATCTAAGGCGTCACTCTCATGTTAGATTAGTCTGCCGATGACAGGGAAATCAAGGTTTTAATCCTGGACGGGTGTACTGAGGTTTTTTCCTAAACAGTTTTGAATTCTTCCTCAAGGCAAATGTGGTTATATTTTATCTAAATTCAACCTTCCTCATATCTAACTTACTAGCGTAATTAGTGCATATGAGTATATCCTGAACAGGTAGTAAGAACTTTTTAAATTGTGTGTAAAAATCCTTTGAACGCATCTATTGAGTCCAAAGTAGTGGTCAGCAATTAATTGTGTTTGCAGGCCGTTTGACCATATAAACAAATGTTGTGGGCCACTGGTATTACAAACAATTTGTAAGGCCCGATTTACACCTTTACACCCAAATCCTCAAGAAGCCGTTTTAGGAGTTTTTTTTTTAGTCATGGTGATATAAATTCATGAATATTTTGTAACTATGTTCACGTTAGTACTATGTTCACCCTTCCCTCAATCACGTGACTCCCCCACCTGCAGCATTGTGCAGTATTGCCAACTGTACGATCTGGTCACTATTTGTACCATAATTACACCACCTGTACAATCCGATATTGGGATATTTTGCTAAAGTAATATCCTGGGAACCTTTTAAAACATTAATTTTAGTTTCTTATGACTAGTCAATGTTGTAAAAGCTTAGTACTTATAGATGAGGGTTTGGATCAAAGTGTGGTAAAAACTAATAATAAATGTTAATAAATGTTTATATGATGCGATTGATTTTGAATATAATATAATTGCAGACCTTCCCACTAGTATCATTTCTTGTGTATAAGGAGCAAGTTTTTGTATTTAACAAATAAACAAATGTTGTATCCTTCCAGCCAAAATATAATCAATTTCAGGTCCATGTATATAACTGCTTTAGATTAGATCAAGTATGAATACATATATTTTTTAAAAAATGTGTTGCTTTATTCTTCCAGGTAGGTACTTTAGGCTTCTGACAGACCAACAAACAGTTCCTTCTTCTGGTACTCAGAGCTAGAAGGGAGAGATTCGCGGGCCGTATTTGGCGCACGGGCCACTAGTTTCCAACTACTGCTCTAAAAGTATTCAATGCTCTAATATTTTTCAAAGGGAGTTGGGGGCTGTTAATTACAAACGAACCTTTATTAGGTTACTCATTATTAAATTCACGAACACCATGGTCCTGAAAACAATCAGCGACTCCTAAATTCTCTGAGCTAGTCACATAAGGAGCTAAATGCAATGCACTGAAATCATTGGTGATAATAGATGATCTTTGATTTCTCTTATATACACTTGTAAAGTATATATAATTATGTATATATATATATAGACACTTGCAAAGCATATATATATATTATATATATATATAGACACTTGCAAAGCATATATATTATATATATATAGACACTTGCAAAGCATATATATATATATATATATATAAATAATTTGTGAACTTAAGAGGTACTAAATGATCCCTTAAAAATCTTAGGAACCCTTTTATATCCCTATGCAACTCCTGGAGACTACTAGAGCTACTAAAGATACTCACAGCCGCTTTGGTGGCCACATGGTCTAAGGAACTATTCTCACAGTATACTAGACTACACATGACGGAGAGATCAATGTTCAAATCTAGGTCTGGTGTACTGAGGTTTTTCTAAATGGTTTCCCACTCTCCTTCCAAGCAAATGTGGGTACACTTCCTTTAATTATAATAATAATTGCGTAATTAGTACATTAGCGTGTAACCCGAACGGGTAGTAAGACACCATGTTAAAAATAAACACTCCCATATCCTCTAAAGACACTTACTTAAGATACCTTCAGATATCTTCTGGATCTCCCTGAAGACCCTCATAAGAAAGAAAGTCTTGTGTTCTTTTTAAAAGCGAAGCTCCATTAATTCAAATAATTACCGCCAATTTAAACTATGGAGGCTTCTATTGGTTGTTTAAAGATGATGTGAGGCTATGTTAAAAACCTTATAATAAACAACGTAATTTCAAAGAATAAACACTAAAAAGGTCTTGGACCAGCTTCGATGGTAAATTGGTCTATAGCATTACCCCAGCAATATATTAGGGTCTAGACTGCTCATGATGGGGAGATTGGTGTTGGAACCCTAGTTGGGTGTACTGAGGGTGGTTTTTCCTAAATTGTTTTACACTCTCCCTCCACGCGAATATGGATACACATCCTCTAAATTCAACTTCCTTCAGCCCTAACACACTATCATAGTTAGTAGATATGCGTATAACTTGAAATGGTGGTAGGATCCGGTGAAAAAACTTTCTACCAATGACAAATGATTGATTTGAAGGACAATATTTGAATAGCGTTTATATCTATATTTTAGCTTTAAAACTGTTATATTCCTACTTATTATGTTAAAGCACCTTAAACAAACTTAAATACTTAAAGAAATACATAACTTAACTTATGAGAATGAAATACCATTAACACATATTATTACACATGCACCTTATACAATAGCTGCGCAGGTAGAAGTTTTCTAAAGGAGGAACAATTAGACAATTAGTTAAAGAATAGTATGGAGCAAAATAAACAAGTAACTTATATGCAGCCTTGATTGATAGAGCAAGATATAGAAGGTATCCATACAACATGTTGGATAATCAGCTGTTTTTTCCAGCTAATTGATGGCTAAGAAACAGGTGTCATTAAAATACTATGGCTGGTCTCATTCCCCTACGGTACTACCAGACCACTCAATAGTACATTCATATCTATTAGGACAATTACACAATTAGCAGTCTGTTTACAGGCAGAAATAAAAGAGTATTATCTGCGCGGACCCCATTATGACACTAATGCAATTTCCCTGGGTTGAGCACCTAAGCTAATATTATCTCGTGAAGCATGACTACAAGACCAAATTTATATCACTATCTACTGAACTGTAATAAGCAAAGAGAATTGACAACCTGGTGGTAACCATCAATAACAGTGAACTAATGCTCATGACGTTCAGGGCGTCATGATTAATTTTGATTCAAAAGATTACTGGAATACAGTCTTCTCGTCAGAGACCCGGCTAAGTTAACATGTGTGTGTGTGTGTGTGTGTGTGTGTGGCCATGATTGAACCATCCTGTTCTTCAAATGTGGAATTATGATATCTGTAGACATCTTGCTCAGGTGAGTTACCACTAAAGCATCTTATATTTAAATGTATCTGTATTAATTATATTATTTAGCATCCACTATTATTTTCATGAGAATTTAGTGATATAAATGTATTTTTACTATTTTTGGTGTAGACCGCATGGCCGGCGTACACAAGTCTATCCAGCTTCATCCAAAGGGAAAAGCAAAGCGTTAAAGTACATGATTCATAAATACAATAATATTAAACCTCTTCTTTGATATTTAGTACAGAAATTGTCCAAAGACAATATTTTTGACCAACCACGTGTTTGAACGTAGGCCAATACGTAGATTTAGTAGACTGAATCAAGTCCGAGAATATAAACTTTGAGGTAGTTTATATTAAATAAGTTACGATAGATCCTTTTCTTGCGTAAATTATAGTAAATATTAATTATTTATTTGTAGCTGTTCAATCAAACTGATTGACACGCTACACACACAATACAATTTTCCATCACTTTAGTTCAGCCGGTGGTTTAAGCCTGTTTAGTGGGCCACAGGTACCAGGCTAGATTCCAGAAATGTCCAAATAATTTGGGCTTCACCTTTTATGGCGATAAATGGATGGACAGAAGTACTTGGTGATGGGTCGTGTCTTTTCTATGCTTAAGATAGTATTTTAGCTATATGCTATAATATTAGTTTGCTAAAGACGCTATAGTGACCATATTTTATAAATAATTTTGATTAACTAATAGAGATAATCAGATACGATCTAATGTGATAACATTCTAAATTTATTTAACTAACACTATCTTTAGCAGTAAATGTCTACGGGGTGCAACGTCCTTCTGTCTCTCTTTATCAGCCACCCAGGCGAAATCTTCTTGGAAGAAAAGGGAGGAGGGGAAAAAAAGACGGATGCGTCCCATTACTCAGAGAATGTTCTAGAAGCCAAGCCTTCGTAAACAAATCTTTATGCAGGCACAGGTGTCGTCACTGGCTTGGTAGTCGCCAAGCGGTTCGGGCCTGCGTCCGTTAAGACAAAACATATATTTTTTAAATTAAAATGACAGAATCGTAATCCGGACCGTAAATATTCCGCACCGGTACAACCAAGGGTCAATTTTATTCATAACTGTTCCCTATAAATTACAGCAATGACGTTGAATTAATACTTAATTAGAGTTACATAATTGATTTCAATTATAGCCTAATAATAAACCACAAATTTTATTAATCCTTATAATATTGTCATCCAAAAGTGCCATCAAATTTCAATAACGATCAATCCCCGTATGAAGTGTGATCAAGACATCCCAACGTTAACTTAAACAATCTTAACAAAAATACCATAATATAATGAGCACACGATAAAACACAATAATATAACATTGAAAACAATAAACTCAAGCTAGAAATCGACTCGTGTATTCATTGAGTAGAAAGCTCTAATAAACACCAATAAACACACAAATATTTAATTTGGGATCATATTAAAACATTTCCATTGTTTTCTAACCACCAGGATATCTCTTTCTATATTTAATTAAAAATGACAATAGTATTGAAAATTTAGTTTCACCACAGGAAATAATAATTGGACTATATGTCAACAATGACTGAGAAAATATAGTAGTAGCAGATATATTTGTCATTTTAAAACATTATTCACTTTGTTGATTTTATTTAATATTGCATATTTAATGCTTATTTTCTCAACCCAGGACTGTAAACACACACACACGCTCCCACAGGAGGGGTAATTCATAAACCACGTAACGCTTTGAGGGAAGGGGGAGGGGTGAGCTCTAATGTCTGCATGCTGTTACATGGGGAAAGGGGGTACATCAAAGTGTTACGTAAAACAGATATTATACTCAAATTATAATGTTAAAAAATAATTAGCACTTTTTGATCACCATTATTATTACTATTAGCACCGCTTTTGATTACCCGTTCGGGTTATGCGCACTTATGTTAATGTGTAATGGTAGGGTGATTGTGAGATGAAATGGAGGACCTACAGTTTAAAGTGAGATCCGAACCACGGTGGAAGCTTGGAATTCCACACATTCACAAGTTGTGATTAATACACATCTTGTCAGAGGTGAAGGAAGGGTTTGGCAATCAGATAAATCTGTGCCGGAACCCCGGACCCCCAGCACAGAAGTCTGACATCCTTACCCCTAGACCGCCAGCTCACCTATATTTTATTTATCAATATTTCGAATGCGCTTATGTTGCATTGTCTGCCCGAGACTACGAATACCAAGCACATTCGACAACACATAGTTTTAGGCCCATGTCAGTGACATGTTTATACGCACTGTACTTGTTTAGTTTTGTCCAGTCTACTGAGCCCCTCACGTGCTTTTAATTGGATAACTGCTGTCAGTCGAAGCGACCTTAATTTATAAGTGTAGTTGAGTTTGAATATAATTTAGAGCCTACTGCACATTATTTTACATAGGCCGTGAATAATCGCTTGTGTTTGTACAAACACAAAAATATTTTTTTCCAAAAAGTGGAGACTTGTTCATTGCTTGCGAATAAAAAGAGATATTCAGAAGAAAATAGCGGAAGAGTCTCTAAAAGATATTGTAGTGAAATGGAAAGAAGCAAAAGTACAGAATTTATCTCAAGGCAAATTTGAGGATTTCATCAGCAATGTTATTTATTCATACCAGCAGCATATTATGTAAAGTAAAGCTTAAAATATTATTAATAATTTTCAAAATGTAGGTGTATTTTAATCCTATACCTTTTCCCTTCAGATATCAATCTAGAGTGTATGTATATATTATTATACACCCACATGGTATAAATTGTAATTACAGTAGACTAGACGGCAGATGTTGGGTAGATGGGTTTCAAATAGCAGTCAGGTCTACTAAGGCTTGCTTTTCCTAAATGGTTTCCTGCTCTCCCTCCATGCAAATGTTGGTAGATTTTCTTTAAAATCCTATCTTTTTAGTATACATTGTGTAGGGTGGTATAGTAAAATTGTAGTTATTCTAATTATTTCTTATTATATATATCTAATGGATTAGAAATGAGGAAGGTAGAATTTTAGGGGTAGTCTACCCTCGTTAACGTGGAGAGAAGGTATAAAACCATTTAGGAAAAGCCACTCTGAGTAAATCAGAATATATCTAAATCTGACAGGTTATCAAGCGCCAATCTCCACTTCAATGGCCATTTAGTCTTTTTCGCGAGTGAATCAAGGATTCAGGCTCGATGTTGGAACAAAACATGAGTCTAGGTCAGTGGTTTCCAACATGGGGGTCCCATTTGGGAGTCATGGCGTTAATCTGAAGGGGTTAAAAGTTTTCTGAAGATTATAACCTTATACTGTATTTACTCTTTTACGAGATTTTGATGACTATAGTAAATATAAAAATTCATATAGAAACATAATATTTTGGTTATCTTACTCCAACTGCATGTTTACCGACACAGTTAACTGCAGCAGCCTCATATTTGGGTGAGTAGCACTGCAGGCTCTCGCTTTGTTCACATGCATAATATCCGCCAAGTTTTTCATTCTCTTCTGTCAGCTCTCGTTCGCTTTCGTATAAAGGCCGAGTGTTAGCGAAGCTGAATCAACCTGCTTGCTTGAATGCTCAACCAATCATCGTGCGTAGTGTGTGTTTATCTGGCAAGCTTGTGACATTGTCATACTGTAGTATTTCATTTTTATGTGTTTACATAAGTTTTCCGTCTTTGTTCACAAAAGTGCATGTGAATTACATCATAATTAAGACTGAAGTGGATAAATTCCTAAAAAAGAAGATCTGTTATATGCAGCAGGGGATAACCTTATAAGAAAGTAAAAGTAATAAAGTATATCGAATGATTTTTGTTGTTCGGGTTCACTCGTGTTGTAAAAGATGACGAGGAGATACCCTTGTGCTTGCTGTGTTTGTCTGTTTTATCTTCAGAGATTATTAAACCTAACATGCTGAAACAACACCTGGAATTGAAACACAGCCATCATTCAGGAAAACCGTGTTACTCTTTAAAAAAAATATCGGAAGAATAAATTTGGACAGACAACATCAATGATAAAAATGACAAGTTTTCCTAACAAGGGACTCTTGGCATCGTACAAAGTTTCATCTATGATTGCAAAATGTAAGAAGTTTCGTTTGTAAAACCACGCCTTTCTCCAGACATGACAGAAGCACCATCACTGCACATCCCAACACAATTTTCCCGCTTAATCCCACTTGCTGTCAAAAAATCATCTATAATCTTGAAAAGTCCTTCAGCACTGGCTCATCCTGGAATTGGCTTGAAGATATAATAGGACCTCTTTGAAAGATCTGTAATTGATATACCGGACATAAGCTAATAAGGTGGGCATCCTTCACTGATTCATTGGCTTCGTTGACCTGTACATCACATTGCTTCGGTCACCTGTTCCTGTATGTCTTGTGCCATGTCAGATATCAGTCTTCACACTGTATCTGCCAGAGGTATCTTTTGGACCAGATCTGTAGATGCTTTGTCAAACATTATTTCAATGATTTCGACAGCAACAGGCAATAATAGTAATATCTGAAATCATTAAATCTTTATTCAGGATTTAAATGGATTTTAAGAAGTATTAATTCTGAATACTTCCTTTAGTATCACAAAAATTCCCTATAAAATAATGGCATTCATTCTTGGTGAGAAAAGGTTACTCATCACAAGTTGGGGAGGGAGGGCTAAAAGGGTAATAAAAAAGTGTTACGTGGCTTATGAACGACTTCGGAGCTTGTCTCACCATACGGTTACAGCTCAAACCAGTCATCACTCCAAGGTGCGTCAACCCAAAATATTCATTATAAAACTGTAGAATTGAGACCAGTGAAACCACTTACCGTATTTAAACAACCACAATAATATTGTATAGTCCTTTTAGAACGAATCAATAGATCAAAGGTTTCATTGATTCCAGTTTCTCTGATTTCAAGTTTGGAATTCAAAAACCAAAGTTTGATAGGTGTGAACGTAATCTTGTATCGAATATTTGGTTAATAGACCGTGAGACGGGTTTTAAGCCAAATATACCAGCCCTTTTGCTTCCATTGTGTCTTAATACCCATCTGGGATACGCGTTTTAGCTACGCTAGAGTAACGGGGTGGAGATGACGATGGTTTTATTATTTAAAGGTAATGTACACTCCATTAACTCAGAGAGGTATCGGTCTTACCTTAACGTTTTACACTATGACCCCATCTTCTACATCATCTAATAGTGGAAAAGTTTAAGGTAAGTTTGATACCTTACAGTGCAACATCCTCCACTGTCCCTGTAGGAAAGGCCCTTAAAACTACGGGAAAGGGGGGATGTGCGTACATGTTATAAACAACAACAGATTAAAGAGCAAAGTTTTTAAATCAGGAATATTTTAATTATCTCCAAGAAACAAATAGACAAAAGGATAATGGCCTTAATTCAAAAGCTTCCTAGCAACTACTATCAAAAAAGAAAACATTGCATCTTAAAAATGTAACTTCTTAAACGTATTTCCTTTACCATTCTCAAAAAACTTGACTTAAGGTCTTTCGTATTATGTTACAAAATAAGAGTATAAATAAAAATATACTAAAGTTTTCCAAAGAATAAAAGTAATAATTTTAACTAACAATTATATTGAGTGAAATCTCGTGTCCTTCAAATTACTCTAACTCAAAGTTTAAATCTGTAAAATAAAATGGACACAGATTTAAACGCTAAAAATAGCGTATACCAACTAACAGTTATCTTAACATC
>CABFVZ010003055.1:38761-59436 GCA_902151445.1 Timema monikensis
TCTCTTGAAAGCCGTTGGAAGCGTCTGTTGCTAGGTGAGAGTTGCCATAATCTTCCTCCAGGCGGCAACACAGCGCAGATATGAATTGTCGCCTTGACCCTCAGGAACGTCGTTCAGTTATAATATTTTTCTCGGGCCGGTTACAACTTTGGACATTACTTGTAGTCGTCCACGACCCAACCCGGCCGTTTTGACTTGGTAGTACTCTAGTGATGTCAGCTTGGAGATCCAAGGTACGTGAAGAACAACTCGTTTTGTAGACAGACAATATTGGATAAATAAAGAACGTTTATTTGATGTGTGATGGTTGGGCTGCATTGGGCTATAATAGTGAATAGTACTATTATAGGTTACGTCGGAGTTATTAAGGAGCGGGTAGTATGCTATACGCGATTAAGCGTGTAGAATCAGGTTGGGTGGGGTAGCAATTGTACAATACGAAGATTGTATTGTTACAACAGGATAGACGAAGGCTACTTGCATTTTTGTGTAAGGAAATTGTAGAACCTTTCAGAAAGAAACAATCATGATTTGTACCCCTGCATCTCCTCCAATCAGATTAGACAAGTCTGACATTTACTCCACGTGCACATCAATAAGGGTTGTACTAACACTAAACAATCAACATTAGAATGAGAAGTTATTAGTTTTAGCTATAGGACTAATCAGTCAAACCTGGTCGTTTTGGGGTAGAATGCTCATCTCAGGACCCGGCGTATTTGTGTTCAAACCTTGTCAAGTACAACAGATTTTGCTTGAGAGACAAAAATCTGTAGCACAACTTTCTTCGGAGGGGAAGTAAAGTCATCGATCCCATGTCAATAATTATGACATTTAAATAACCCTGGAAGGTATGTGAAAATACCTTTCCTGGAAAAATGTGTAGGTTATTTCTCACTCGCTCGTAGAAATACATTTTGGGGGTGGGGGCTGATAATCAGCTCCAGCTGAAATTCTTATCGCATAATCTGCAACAAGGAATAGCCAGAGTGGCGGAGCTTTGTTGCAGCCTTGTGCTCCACATCGAGTGTTAAATGAACTAATAATCATCAGTTTTCGAACCAGAGCCCCCTGTAGTCGACAGACCTAGGTCAACGGACGGGTAACATAAATTCAATGTTTTTTGCTTACTAGCCTTCAGTCAAGTTGTGCTCGGAGGATTTATTGACGAGCACAAACAAGCGAGCAAACACTTGTTGCTAGGACGACAGTTTTTACGAATGTTGGACTGTTTGGTTATCAATCAATGAATCTGCTCAATTAGGAAGGTAGCTAAGCAACTCGATTGATGGCTATTTGATTGATAAATGTGTTGTGAGGAACGTGCTACTAGCTTTGGAATTACATGCAACATATATGTTTGGGTAAACATTGGTAACATTTTAATATATTATTAGTATTATTTAATAGGTAGCCCTATTGACATGGTGTATTCATAAAAAGTGACAGCTGCAGATCAGTCATGATTTGACAGATATTTATTTTGTAGTTTTTGTAACTTTACAAATTTTGTTTCTTTTCATATGATTCTTATTAAGTCTGAGCGAACCTTTGAAATTTCGAATCTTAGAATTAGAAGATTTATATTTGATCCGAAATTTAAAATCCAAATAAACTCTAGGCTCGGATTCGATGCATTTAGCTCAAAATTAGAATCTATAATTTATAATTACTTAACAAATTAATATAATCAGACGTAAAACCAGATGTGTGGTAGTTTGAAGAGAGAAATTATCTCGAGTTCTAGGACGTAAAGAAATCACGTGCGGGTAAGTTGTTTGTAACAGTGAATATATAGTAATTAAAAAAGTAGCTACACCAGACTTTTAGTAGATATTACTTTACCTTTTGAATTACCATTAAAAGGTGGTGGGATCTTTATTTGATTTTCACCTTTTGATATTATTGCTATTGATTACAATTTTTGTTTAATAAACTTAAAAATGTGTCTAAAATATTAACCAACATGTTTTGAAATATTTTATTATTAGATTGGATTCAGAAACTTAACTTATTATAATATTCAACACAAATTTGATTTTAAATATCATCATAGTAAACTTAAAATAAATTATTCGATTCATATTTTTTAAGCATGGGATTCAACTGGGACTCGTCATCCTCAACATAGCCCCGACGATCACCAGTGATATTTTGCGGAAAGTGGGGCAAGATATCACCAGTGATATTTTGAGGAAAGTGGGGCAAGAGTATAGGGGGGGTGACTGGCCTGTGAACAGAGTGCACAAGCACTCACGGAACCATTGCTTCCTCGAGCAATGGCGGAATAGTCAACACCATAAGCGGAAAGTCCTTTTACTACAAAGGAATTTTTTGTGTCCTGTTTCTTTTGAAAAGGTGTAACGTGTTAAATAAATTCTAACACTTACACTCAATGAAACTCTATAAAAGGTAGAAACTATTACTACCAGATCTAATAAGTTCTAATAATATGCTGGCAGATATAGACTCACTGAAACATCACAAGCGGGAGACGCCCAATTATCATCAAAAATACCCCAGCGAACGAGGCAACTCAGCTTTGAAGACCAACATACAAACATCTAACACCTGGGCCAGACGATGAGCAAATGAGAGTGGCTTAAATAGGGGTGCTCCCAACAGCCATAGACGAGCGCTATTGGTCGGGTGGCATGGTCTTAGATTACCAGCCCTCTTCGTACTTGGAGATAGCCTTGCCCAATTTTATTAGTCCCACTGGTATATAAAGGCCTGTCCACGGTTCACGTATATCTAGTCTATTGTAACCACTCATCGGAAGAACTGCTGGAAGATATTATCGAGCATCTGCTAAGACTACTTACTGAAGACCACGATGCTTGAGGCGTCTGTGTCACCTCCTCAACGCAGAGCAGGCTATGGCAGATACTATAAGTATTGGGAGATGTTTTAATCTTTATTGTGCTTTGAGCTCTATCATTCTATGTCCATATGACTTAGTTTTTGTATGTCATTACTGTTGACTTGTTTCCCTATGCACTTAAGGCATATTTTACTATGGTGAACCTTGAGATCTTTTGTTCTATGTCTAAATGACTTAGTTCTTGTTGTCAGTACTAATGTCTTATTTTCCTATGACCATAAGTAATAGTTTCTAGCTTTAAGCATTATCTTTCTATGTCGATTAGGCGTAGTCACAAATATTAGGGTCAAAATTAAACTCCTTAGATTATATGACCATGCTACGGCTAGTTTAAAGAATAGAATTAAATAATGAAGATTACCAGGTTATATTTTGCTTTGTTTAACGACTTAATTGGGTCTAACTGACACTTGTTTCTGATGTGTCTGTGTACTGGTATGCGGTGCGCAACCTGTGGAAGTGATACTTGTCCATGGTAATGGCCTACGGGGTTTTGTCTGTTGTACACGGCGCCCTTGTGGTGCCTTTAGCGTTAGTCGAAAACGATCACTATTTTGTCTAGTATTATTGTCCCCTTTTTTTAGGGCAACAGAATAAATATACTATTGATTGCTCAGGCAGTACTCATTAGGAAATGATCTGTCCATAGTATCTGTAGCGTCTAGATTCCTGGTAGTCTAGCGTTTACTAGTTGTAAAATAATAGTTTCTCTTCTATGAGATTTTAACATTATAATATCTAACTCACTATAGAGTTAACTCAAGCAAGCTAGCTCATGTTAATTACCGCCATTGTAACTCCTTAAACTGGGACTAAATTTATGTGGCTTAGTTCTTTATATTTGAAATTATGTATTGAGTTTGGAAGCCTCACAGGCAGCTGGTTGGAGTAGAATTATCCCTTCCCCGTAAAAAAATATTGTAAAGAATTCTGTAAAACAAAGCTTCAAATCATCCATCATGTAAATATAAAAACAAAACTTTTTTTTACTTATTATGTTACTTGCTGATAATGTAGCTTTATATTGGTGAAATAATTTTTAAAATCGGTTCAGTAGTTTTTGAGTTTATCCATTACAAACAAAAAACAAAAAGTCAAATCTTTCCTCTCTATAATATTAGTATGGATAATTTTGTAATTCTATTTGATTACCGCCACTTATTTATATTGCCTTAGAGTTGTTGCCTTTAATCCTATTTGATGACTTGGTAATAATTGTCCTGGTTTAGCGAGTTACAAGCTGTCTTATTTAAACCTATGATCTATATGTGTGGGTTATAAGGTGTACCTGGTTGCTTGTCACCTGATGCTTCTTTGTCGAGCTATTTGTATTACTGTAACCGTTTATATTCTCATGTTTGAACAATGAATGGTTTGAATAATTTCTATCTAGATTTCTATGTACTTCCTTTTGAATTGTTTGAATATTAATAAACTTATTTGTTAAAAACTTGTAAATCGTTATTATACTTTGTTACTTCCAATCAACAATTATAAATTTATTAATGTTGTAAAAGGACCTTTTCCTCATTATTAGTTTTAAAACTGGAAGTGGGAGTGCTGGTGTGCCAACATGATTCAATCGACTTAATTGTTTAATCGGCTCTTTCGCAAAATTCACCAAGTTTTCATATTTTGAAATAGCGCTGGAACGTTGAGTGTTTCAAATGCTCTAACATTTGTGAAATATAGATTTTTAAAACTGTGTACAAAATAATGATGTCAGCTAGATAAGACTTTTTAATCATAGTTGAAGTGTGTTTAAAGGTACAACGAAACCTTCCAAGGAAGGATTAAGAGATGTTTCTGACTAAACATGGTTTTGAATTTAGTAATTATATCAAGGGTGACGGAAGATAGTGTCCATTTATCCTAGTACCTATCTGTTAAACTTTTTAACAACAATGCGAAATTCTCTGCTGTGAGAGTCACAGACTAACAAATTGATTTAGCTGGACTTTGTAAGCTCGTAACTAAATAAATAACTTTGTCTAAGTATGTTAGAGATTAGTTATCACCCACCATTTGCATGAATATTTGATGAAATTGTTGCCATTCTTCTGGAACCTTGATAAATGTGGGAACATTTAACCTTTGTAAATATGCATCTTATTTCGTAGTGTATTGTACCTCAGTGGTAGTTGACACAGATGGTTGCGTAAATGAAACAAACTTGTAATTAATTACAACATATACATCCTCAAATGCATTAATAGGGATAATATAAGTACATGATCCTTATTTAATTCATTAATTTGGTCTAAAACATCAATAAACTCACTACGCAAAGTATTTATTGATCTGGCTTTCGCACGGAATTCAGAAATTAATGTTTTATCCTTAGATAAGTTCTTACTTAATTTATAAATGCATTTAATCCGAGCAAATATTGTTTCCTTTTTTTGAATTTTAAATTTTAATTGTTGTGATATTTTAGTAGTCATAATTTCTATTAAGAGTGCAAGGGATCAAAATAAATAACAAAAGAATGTAATTGACGACAATTAGGAGAATGGGGCATATTGTAACTAACCAATGTGTAAAGTGGTGGTAACAAATCACCGAAATAATTAGTGACAAAACAACGCTCTTAATGACACAAGCAAATATTTATACTAATGTAAGCACACTCAATGAGGAAAGCGGTGATGGCTAAAATAAAAATTGATATGCGGTTATGACCAGTGATTTAAACGAAATTATTGTGCAAAGGGCGTTTTCCAACTTGCAATAAGTAAACAACATGTGGTATAAATAAAGGCATGCTCATGAACCTTAAACAGTGAACCATCTGGAATAATTGTTAACGATGTTCCAGACCGTTTCCTGATACACCCAAAGAAAACACGATTTCAATCCGGCCCGGAGGACCAATTTCATGGGGACAAGGTTGCGTAAAAAAAAAAGATCTCATGGAGGACCACCTTTAAATATACAAGATATACAAGGGATAGAGGACAAACTATAAAGAATGTTCTGTGAGATAAGCACTTACCTCTGCTGTTGCACTTGCGGTCACATTATAACGCTTTTGTTGAATACAACTTCAGAAGGGTCGGGTGGTTGGATATGGAAAGGTCGGAATAAGAGAAGGGTATTGCCTTAACATGCATTCACAAAATGTTATATTACAGCAAAGGACAGCAAGTAAGAGTTTAAAGTGCTTAGTTGTGTGGTCCAGCGGAAGATGGTTTCTTTCTGTTTTAATAACCTAACTGAATAGTGATCTGAAAGTCAGCAATTCACACATAAAGGATGACAAAAACTCAAGAAACAAAAACAAAAATTTCATAGGTTAAATATGTAAGAGAGAGAGAAAAAGAAACACCGACTATACAACATACATCTATAAGGCGGGTGAGATACCAAAGCAAAGCAAAGCAATACACTGGGAAGTGTACCTATCTACACGCGCGGTCGAATACCCATAGCACTAAGAACAAGAGTGTGAGAGAGGTGTGGGTTGGGACAAAGCCAATACACCAACATGAAAACAGATCAAGAGTCCTAACCTGTGGTGGCATTTACAAACAAAAACAAAAACGGCTATAACAAATAATATTTCAAATAACATATTTTTATTTTTAATAGTACTACAACTTTACAATGATAAGTTATTTTGTGTCTCAAATAGTTGTGGATAAATGATCAAAATTGGAAAATTTCCTTTACGTTAAGTACCGTCAAAGTTATTTTCATGAGATAATGAGAATTTCCATCTTGTTTGTAATAATAAATAGTGTCTAAATAAAACATTTAATCAAAATCGAGCAGATTTAGAGAAAATCTATTTTTTCTCTTTTTGCCCTTCATTAAATGAAAACCTAAGATATCAAGTTATAGCCTAATCGGTATAATAATTTCTGCTTTAGCCCAAGGTACAGACAGACAGAACGACAGCATCACAAACATTGCTCTTTACTTTCTTGTTACCTTACAGGAAGAAAAAATATTGTGATCGTCAAAAAAGATATATATATATCAAACTCGAGGTTTTAATGGATTTCGACGTTTCATGCATTTCCATATTTCTGTCTGAACACCAGAATAGAGCCTAAAATATTTTATCAAGTTTTTCTGTGTGTATGTTTAACTGTTTAACCTAAAATTCAAAGTAGTTTACTAAAGGGCGAAAAGACAGAAACGATTTTTTCTGAAAATCAGCTCTAACGATTTTGATTAAAATTAGTATCCAGGCGTTGATTACAATTATAAATAAAAAGACTATTTTCATTTTCCCATGAAAAGTAATTTAGGGTACTTTACAAAAGCAGAAATTTCCGTTTCTATTTGAGATACTAAAACAAATTATCGCTGCATAATTGTAGTACTTTTAAAATTAAAATACTTTTATTTGAAATATATCTTTGTAAAAACAATACTTTCTGAGATATTAGCAAATTAATATAATTTAGTGAGCTGAATTTGTACATAGATACTACTTAAATCTTAGTGCACTAATTTTATCTAATGCCATAGAATAAGTAAATAAGTAAGTATCTCAAAAAGCTTATGTTATTTTCCTTTAACCACTAAAGGAAATGTTTATACAAAAATGATTTATCTTTATCATTTTAAACTCAATTGTCAATATTATCTATTTTAGTGGTCAATATTTATAAAAGAGGAGTTTAATAACAATGCGATAACCATAAGATGTGCAACCTCTAATAAAATGTATACAATTTTAACAAGGAGTCGAAATTTTAATACCAAGAGTTGACCCTTGTGGATACAATATCAATCTTTTTTATTGTTCAAAATATAAAATGAGGACTTTAATTCTTTAAAAATAAAATAATAGATTTTAAAACCGAGAGTCAAAAAATGTTTTTTCTAATTACAGAGTCATTTTAGCTCAGGTTTGCTAGTATATATTATTTCGTTTCATATGTATAACAAGTTTTGAGTAAATATATCCTTTTTAAACAATGCAGCAAGAAAGTCCGTGCGTAGTCCCGTACCGTTTATTAGGTTTCAAGGGTTCATGAAGCGTTTACATTTATCATTATTATTAGCACCACGTCTTACGACCCGTTCGGTTTATACACTTCTGCTGGAATTGAATCTATACCTGGCGATGTAAGGTTCTTTCGCTTCTCAATAGATTATTTGACTTAATAATACTTGACTCTGGGACTAGTAGCTTAGCAGTATTTATTTTTATAACCGCACACAGTTAAGAATCTTGATGAACACTCCAAATATGACTGAAGTGTTCGTTCTATCTTCTTTAACATCGTTCGTATCTGCCTTCAGATTACCATTCTCATCTTTCACTAAATTGGCCCTAGCCTGATAAGATTTCTTATATCCGTTAATACTTAAATAAAATTCCTTGAAATTTTTAGTTTTGCTAATTTGTTCTATCTCGCTAACGTTACCCTTTAAATACTCTCTTTTTTTCTCCTTGCATTTAAAAATTTGTTCAAGCTCAATACACTAGGACCTTCTAACCAATGTAATCTTTCTTCTTTTCTCTTCTCTACTAATTTTGAACATTATTGTCAAACTATGGTTTCTTCCTAATATTTTTGCAAAGATCCACACCACTTTTTGCTTAATTTATAATAATTTTACTGACAATTTCCCACTGTTTCTCTGTACTCGTGGTTTTTTCCTTATCCTTTTAGCATTTCATGTAGGGCAGTAAACCTATTTAAAATTTAAATGTGATATATTTTCCTACACTTAACATCTGTCAGTCTTTCTACATCATATCTTTCAAATTAGCCTACTTGATTTCCATTTTTTGCTACTTACAGACGTCCCAAGTTTTTCTATTACCAAGTAGTGGACTGAATCACAATGTGCACCCCTGCACTACCTGACATCAATTACAAACTATACATTATTTTTCTTTAGCATATTATTAAAAACAATATATTATGGCGTACACCTTAATGCATGTCTATTTAAACTAAATTTTAGTCCCATACATTGATTATTTTACCTTAACAACGGTACATAAAAAAACAAGTTTGACCCCTTAAAATCGTGAAATGAAATCATTGAACCACTTCTTATAGTTTATAATTACATACTTTTTAGAACTGTGTGGTAACATTTTACTGTCGGATGACCTTAAAGGCTGTAGAAGCTACAAAGACACATATAAAGTCAATTACTAGCCTGCGATGAAAGCTAATAATATGTCACGCACTTTCCGAAATCAGATTAGTGGCCGCGATAGAATAGATTTACTTTCTCTTTGATACATTTTATGGATGTGGAGAATATTTAGAGTATAAAGGATTCTTTTGACGAGTTCTGTGGCAAAAATAATTCATACTATATTATGGAAAGAGGAACGATGAAATTAACTACATGTGTGCTGAAATATGAACCACCTTGGCCATGGAGGAGGTCAAGGTTATAAGAACATTATAATAGTGATTACTAATTACTAACAGCGCTTAGGATACAATTTCAAAAATTATTGGATATTCATTTGTTGAAACTCTACATCAATGTATAATATACTACTATAATATTGATTTGTTATTTCAGCCATGCCTTCACATAATCTATCAAAAAAACAAACTTCAAACTTTTTCCTCACCGGCTGATACAACTTACGCGAATACCATAAAGTGAATAGATACATGAAAATGGACATTGATAAACAAGAATGCTCTTGAATTCCAACCACATCGGGGGAAAAAAAAATTAATTATGTTTTCTCTTTGAAATAGTAGTGCATAGTCCATTCCCCACTATTCTACAAATTTTTCTAAGTCCAAAAATGTCCTAATAGATTTTAAAATCTTTATAATAAAAATATAATATACATATCAATATGATACATATAAATATATGATATATACATGATACAATCGTATATATATATTTAAAAATTCATTAATGAACTAATATTTAAAAGAAAAAACCTAATTAGAAAAGTTTCTTTTCCATACGGTTCGAGTGTAAGCTCATTATTGTTTATCAAGATGTCCATTTGGGTGATCAATACTAGACTTATACATAGAATAAGAGTTCTACGTCATATTTAAATTAAAATAAATAATTAAATACTAGGAAAGATAGTCTCATCAACAAGATTTGTGTCTATTTATGAGTTATTACGGATAAAATATATTTTGTGAGCCACCCCTACCATAGTTTTTTTCAGTAGGCTGACCCAGATGTGTTTGAGACACAGAAAGGAGAGGGTGGAGTGTCCAGTCTAGTCATTAGTATGATAGACACATTGATGGGTTCCCAGTTATATTCCGTTCACGATAGGTTTTTTACCTGGATGGCAGTTCGAAAATCATATGTTTAGATTTTGGGTTGCCTACACTTGTAAAAGATCACAAATTGTTATAAATGTAAAGATCTTTAATTACCTGTTATATATTACATTTAAAATAACGTAAGCTTAAGTTTTCTCATACTCTTTCATCTTTTAAAATAATTTCTTTCTATCCAACTCGAAAAAGTATTTTAAACATAATTAAAAGTACTTATTTTTCGATTTGGAACGTTACTGATTTTGTGTAATATGGTGCACACATCAATATATTTTAATACAGGCATCGTATTTACTTGGAAAAGAGAAAATTGTTGTCATTTTTTTTAAATACAATAAATGATTTTATGATTATTTTATCGTATTTTGAAATATTTAACTGAATAAAATATTTTCATCAACTTCGTGTCTGCATCATTGTAAAAAACTTGTTTACCGTTATGTTCAATCATATGGTTTAGATTCGTCAGTCACCATTTTATGTTCGTTAGAAGTTTTTGTGAAAGTGGTGTGAATATTTTTTTAAGGGGAATAAAACTATAAATAAACTTTGTGTCCGAACTCAAATAAATATATAAATAATATTAGCCTAAATTACTGTGGTTAACTATCAGATTAATATATTACCATCTGTTTTCATTACAGGTCATCCAAAGTGATAGATATCAGCTGTTGGCGTAGTGATATATCAGGGATTACTTCTAGTAATATTTAGAGCTGTCATCCAGGTAAACTTAGCTCGTGAATGACTTATAGAGCTGGATGATCATATTTTGTTGTACAGTGTCGTCCTATTGACCACACACTACAATTCCGGTCGTTTGGAGCAGGCATTTCATTTCAAATACAAGTTAGTTTTTCAAGTTGTATGGTGTGTGTGTTCTAAATCATACATACGTGTACATTTTGTTTTTATGTAAATTTAGTCTTTGTAATATGGGCTCAGTTCTGTCCAGCCATACAAAGCTTACCTGTTGTTTTCCACAGGGCTTAATACCATCATGATGGCTGCTAGGAGAACAAAGAGATGGCGAGGATATTTCATGATAAATGCATCCATGCGAGAGCTAGGAACTATTTGCGTCATTATGTTCTACAGAATTAATTGAGGTCTATTATTTTGTAGGGTCTTGTGACGTCATTTACATAAACAAAACTGAATATCAAACGAAAATTATGAATCATAACACTTGAACCTATTTAAAACATTATTTACTCTTTAGAAAGACTACTAGGGTAGCCATGTATTACCCACGTCAGTGGCCGTATGGTCTAAGGAACTACTGTCTCAATAGAATAGACTGACTATAACGAGGAGATTGTGGCTCAAAACTGTTCGAATGTACTGAGGGTGATTTTCCTAAATTGTTTCTCACTCTTTCTCCACACAAATGCTGGTACACTTCATATAATTCAAACTTACTCATCTCTAACCCATTAGCGTAAGTAGTACATAGGCGTACAGCCCAAATGGGTAGTAAGAAGCGATGCTTAAAACAACAACATGTATTCCGTGTTATTTCTCATACGCAACTGTATAGAGCACACATGGTTATCCGGTGTAAAATATACAAAAAGAAAACTTTTATTTAGTGTACTTGTTTAAGGCCTTAGGATAAAATAATATTTTACAAAAGTGTGTATTTTTATGACGATTGAAGCCCAAAATATTTCAAAATTAAATGATCTACGATTTATAATGATTGCACACCCATACTATGGCAGGGCACTATAGAGGAAACATAATTTTTAAACCAAATCTGAGCTAATAATAATACAGTAATTTGTTGTTTTATATTAATACTGGATTCAATTTACTGGATTAAAAAGTTGTAGAGAAACATATTTTAGTAACAATATCATCAGGACAGAAAGTATGTTCTATTACATCTATTGTATAAAAAAAAGTCAGAAAGTTCATCCTAACGGGGACTACAGCCATGAGGTCTTCCTACCCAAAAGTATTTTTTTTACACTAAGGTGAAGACTTACATGGCCCCATGGAGAGAGTCCCCACCCTTCTGTCCTTTGTCATCCTTGAATGACATGTTTCAGGCAAGCTGCACCCTCTTAAGAACCCCTCTGGACAAGAATCATTGATGACAGCTGATGGCTGTAAACATTTAATCTCCCATTCTATCATTTTAAAATATAAATTAAAGGAAAATGACAATCGTCAAGCTGAATTAAAAACCCTTGTCTGTGGATGGGTATTTAACGTTAAAATTCTGTTTAGGTGAGCAAGTCTATAGATTCTTTTGCATATATTATAAACACTTAGAGGAATAATATACTAAGCTGAATAAAATAATATCGATTTATATACACTCTCTCTTAAAATTCATCTCCCATCTCCAGACTTACCTCCTTCTCTAAAGTTCTACGTACGTTTAAACGTCGTATATTAATCATAGCAACAGAATATTCTTCTAATATATAATTTAGTATACCAAGCATTATAATTAAACGATATTTAATCATTGTTAATGCATTTTACGCAGAAGATATTTGTTTCTAATCCAGTGATCACATACATTTTCATACTTGACAGAGTAATGCACCATTCTTAGCAGTCAATTGTTTATCATTAAATGACCATAGCCATACTTCATACATGATTGGTGACTGCATCATGCTTATAACGCATTTGATTAGCATTCATTGACTAGAAAATCATACATAACATCAACATTTGACCATAATTAATATATCATACCATACATCATACTAGATTATATTAATATTATATTTATAGCATGTTTGACTACCTCTCATCGATTGATACTTATGACACATTTGATTATACTTGACTTTAGTACATATAATACTTAGAGAATATTCAATCACCCCTCATTAATCGATACATATGATACATTTGATCATATTTGGCTGGTCATACCATGCATCACATTTAAACAGGATTTAATCAACATTCCTACATTAAACTTAGAATACATTTGATTATCATTCATTGATCATAGGCAAACTTAATACTTGATTTTGTCCCAGGGGCTATATTATAAGTGTGGAAAGCTGCCGTGGTTCACTGCTGTAAATGTTATATTTCTTAAAGTTTTGATTATTCAGTACTAGATGATGTGACGAGGGTGTGTTAGTTGATAAGTTTTTATTGTGTTGGGATATATTTCTTTCTCATGGTGGTCTCCAACCCGTTATTCTTTCTTTATAAAGCAATATTTCGTGAAGTAACTTATCAGAGGTTCTCGAGGGGAGGCATGTTTCCATGCATTTGTGGGAATGTTTTCATAACAATATGGGCAGTGGCAAATCCCATAGGTTTACTCTGAAAAGGGTCGAGGGTCAGTGCGGTGGAAAAGGTCGTGATGTTTGGGCTGGGGAGAATGTAGAGGTTAGGGGAAGGTAATTGAGCCCTAAGGTTAGGGGCGTCTTTTGCACTTATTCATTGAGGAGTCAGCTGTGCAATCTCCTAGGATCTGACTGAAGTAGTGTAGTGTTGTCATGATCGTCGTATGGTGAGGTAAGGATTGGAGGTAAGAGGTTTTAGCTGGAAGTTCTCTCTTAAAGAGAGACAGGAGATTTACACAGAGGAAGTGAGGAGAGATCTAGGGAGTTGTTGTGAGTATATCTGTTTGGTTTTTTTTGCAAGGAATCCACACGTTTCTGAATAATGTGGATTGAGCTACGCAAATAGGTCTGGTTTCTCCTTTTCCTTTGCTGCCCCGTGTTGAGGAGGAACTCTTTGATTTTAGGTTTATGGATGGTGTTAGAGAGTTAGATGGAGAGGGAGGGGAAAGGGTCTGCCAGAAAGAGTCGTGGGTAATCGAAGGGGAGAAGGGGAGATGGAGTGTGTTCAGATATCTGAATTGCTCATAGGTGCTTGTGAAGGAGAGAGGGATTTTAGCGCCCCAAGTGGTTCATATTATATGATTGGGAAGCAAGAAATATTAGAGAAATTATTAAGACAATAATTAACTGTTATGATAAGGAAAATACGATTTTATCTTCTTTCTGAATTAAGTTTTAACTTATAGTCTTGTTACCAAAATACAGACTTACCCTGTTGAGTGGCAGTTCATTTTTTTCCTTGCTGTGGCACTTTTACTACTATGTTATTCTAATTATAGCACATTTTAAATGACCCTTCACCTGTAAATTTGTAACATTAGTACCACAATTATTACACACATGTAACGGGTTAACCAATTTAATCCTGTACTGCCTATATCTGTTGCACATAATCATGGCTCAAGAATATATGTATTATACCGAATTATATATATAGATCTATTAATGTTAATCTGCATGTGTTACATACCACGTCTCGGAAACATCATGGAACAAGAACGGCACCATCAAAAGTGTTGACCCCTCCCGCTGTTCCGCTAGCACTGCACTTTACTGGTCGAAGCAACAAAAACAACTGACTGCAGTGCGTGGTGGGCGGCCTGCGCATAGTTGGCTTGAGTCTACGTGATTTTTACAAAGTAGAGGGATGTCTCCCCCCTTCTTTCCTTCCCATGATTCATTACGTTCAGCCACTATAAAGCTCCATGGTTCGTGGGGAACCAGACACAATTATGCATCACCAGTAAAATAGTCAACACGTTCCGACGTCTTTTATTTTAGTCGACAGTACAGAACTTGTGATCATGACGATACTGCTAAGCGACAGACCAGACCGACGGAAGTAACAAGCCGTAATTTTGAACATTCAAATTTGTGGGGAGTAGGCGGCTCTATGGCCGGATTGTAGTTTTAGGGATATAATTGTACCTGCCGAAAGAATTGGCCACTCTCGTCTTATTTTTCATGTTATTTAGTTTATCCTTTTAAGGACATGGTTTACATGCCATGGAGTGATTTTACACTTCACATGTTATTTGCTTGGTCCTTAAGACCAGCGGTTTGGATAGGGATGATTCCCAAACCTTAGCGCCTGCTTTACCATGTTCTAGTCAGCACGGTCTTCTGTCGGGAAAGGGGCTGTTCGGGTTGTTCCAGTCTAGATAGTTATACCTAGTTAGTTTTGAGTTTGCTCTTCACCAGTTTGTGGTGATCAACTTGTGGGTCATTTCTGCCCATCTGACATGGCTCGCGTTTTGTATGTTATTTAACTTGTGTTGTTCACCAGTTTTCGGTGCCCAACTTGTGGGTCATTTATGCCCATCTGGCATGGCTCGCGTTTTGTAGGTTGCTTAACTTGTGTTGTTCAACTGTTTGTGGTACTAAACTTGTGGGTCATTTCTGCCCATCTGGCGTGGCTTGAGTTTCACTTACCTTGATGTGAGAATACCTTTGGTGGAGTTTGATGCCTTACTTATAAATTGTTAACATTATATGATCATAGTTTTAATGTTTCTGGCTTAGACCAGTTGGTCGTGTGCCAGCCCATGATAAGTCAAGGCCTAGAAACCTGAATTGGAACTTTCCCTATTTAAATACATGTTTATATATTTTTGGCCGGTCCATTAATGACCTGAGCTGACAGACAACAGTCTTTTGTCTTTGTAACCTGATCTTTTATGATCTAGCCAGCTTCCCTGGTGCCAAGTATCCTAATCTCCTTTCATAGTATTGTTCATCATAGGTTTAGAGTGTGTGCCCTTTGGGTCATGCTCATGTGTAGTAACTTGCTAGTTATTTGTTGCAACAAACTATCTGTAGGATGTCTTGGCTTCCCAGTACTAAGGGAGGAGGAAAATGGTTTAGCATAATAATTATTATTTTTATTATTATTTGCTAGCACAGCAATAACTATTAAGAGGGGGACTGGAGTCACTCAAGTTAAGCATGAGCTTAGCCTATCTTACAAAATCATTGGTCTTCACGCCAAATTCTCTCTCGGAGAGTATTAATTATTCATCTATCTGTCTAGTTAATTATCTTGGTCAACTCTATGAACTATTTTGGGAAATATTGGATTGTGTTCTGATGTTAATCTTTGTATTTTCTCAGCCTTTGTTACATTAAATTTATTTGTTAATATGCATTTTTATCTTTTGCTTTCAAGTGTGTATATTTACCTAGTCTACGTAATCGGCGTCTCTAGTGTTAACCAGAGCACCGTTACACACATATATTTATGTATATGTATGCATTAGCTTTGTTAGATAGTTACACTTGTTTGTCTAAAGTAAAGAGTTTTTGTTTGTTCCAGTGCATTGCACCTGTCAAGGAATTCACAGGCAGACTACTCATGCCTGCACGCTTCAACCATGATGGCTGAAAGGGTGCGTTCCTTCTGGCATTTGTTTCGGGTTGGTCATGAACTATCACGCAAAAATGTTTCAGTTTTCCTGGTCATCTAGGAGCTTCGGTATGGTGTGGAAATACACAAATAAGAAAATTACCCATGTATAGATTTAACCATATTTTCACTGTGGAGAATAAGGAAAACTTAGGGTAAAACACACGGCCGGGATTCTAATCCAAATTTACACATCACTGGAAAACTATAAAGTTATATTGTGTTCTCACTTATGTGGGTCTATGTTGGGGTTACAATTAAATTTTTAAGAAGTGCCTTTAAGAAAATATAATCCTATATTTCTGTGGTCAATATTTATGTCCATTTTATTATAATTACATCATTCATGTTATTTTACAGCCACAGTTCACAATACATGACGTATGAATACATGAATGTAGATCAATTAAGGTGTATAGTTGTCGTATATTCAGTCACAGCTCCTGTAGGGGAAGTTTACTATCGTGCCATGTTATTTATAGACGCTAAGGAACACCCGTGGAGTATCTTTTCACACACTAATGACAAGGTTTTATGCTCATTGCTCAGGAAGCTGCGATGGTACGGACAAAACAGACAAGGCATTGACGATGTGATGTTTGAGGACTAACAGAATCACCAAGTCATTATAATACTTCCGTCAAGAATTATAATATTCCTTTTATATCGGGTTTTTAATACACAAATATAATTATGTAGGGCATTTGAGAGCCGTGCCACTATTTTTCTTAGTGAGGAAGGACGTGTTTTCGTTTTGGGGGGGGCTCATAGTAAACTCCCCAACATTAGCCCCCTAGATGAAATTAAAAGTTTTTTTCTAGACAAAATTGATGATGTATGTGCTATGGATGTTATAGACTCGAACAAGTTATTATCCTAGGACATGACGAGAAATTCAATATTATATAAGCTATTTTTAGTGGGACGAAGGAGGGATTTGATCTCCTAAGTCCACTTTCGGTAAGGCCTTGATTTGATGTCTTGTTTGAGCAACTTAATTAATGTTTAAAAATATATAAATTGATTCACAACCAAATACTCCATATTACTTTTTGTAGACCAGCATAATTCAGCTTTGAGTATTAAGAGCGATAGAACACTCAAAGGCTGGCTCCAAGACTCCAACCATAAGCACCGTGGTTTATACGAGGGGGAATACGGACAAAGGCCAGTTTGCGAGTGACGAGGAGGTTAGGTTTTGATTCCGACTTAGATTTATTTAGGTGTTTATTTCTTCCCTAAAGGTTCGCTCACTCTCAACCAAATTCGGGCACACTTACTTTAGATTATACCTTCATCTTACCTAATTTAATAGCGAAGTTAAAATACGTACAGCCAGAACGGGTAGTAGGACACAATGGAAATAAGAATCATTCGCTTTAAGAAAAGCATGGTATATCAGAACACGTTTTACAAACAAGATTATTACTACTTGATACTAAACACCCATCCCAAGAACATTGATAGTTACTAATTGGATTTCCCTATGAGCCCATATAGGTAGTGGATACCTACATCGGCACCACCAAATATTGGACCAGAGACATCTATAATTATTGTGGTTGACGATCTCAACCACTTAACTACAGAGGCTGATTAGCTATTTTTAAAGTATCAACATAACCAAGATGTTTAGTAGATGCACTACTAGTGAGTTTTCTTGGCATTAATATGACCTACATAGTGATCTACCTAATTTTCTTATATTTATTTATGTGCAATACTTTCATTACATTTAAGAAGTATTTCGATTTTAAATAATTAATCAACATATACATATAAGTCCATACAATTTTTAAAACCATAACAAAATAACTTTTATATATACTATTATTGTGGTTTAGTACCTGGCAGTTTCTTAGGTGAACATTGAAATTGGATTCCACTGTTTGTAACCACAAGGTCGTGTATGCTGGCCAAGTTCGACATGTATAGGTTTTTAACGCACGTACCAACCACACAATGACATAGCTCTGGTGAGAGCTTTAACATGAAGAAGGTGCACCACGTGATAATCAGCTGTGTTGACTGGATCATTCTTCCTTTTCCCTTATCACAGCGGTAGACCTGGTCTAAACAGTCTAGAAAGTTAGTTACGCCCGTTTTGGTGGCCTCATGGTCTACTCTAACGCATCACTTTTGTGTTCGACTGGACTGTCGGTTACGGAGAAGTAGGGGCTAGATTCCTGTTCGGGTGTAATGAGGGGTTTTTACCTAAAAGGTTTAAACTCTACATATACGCAAATGCAGGTACATTTCTTCTTAAATTGTAACTTCCTTATTCCTATTTCGTTAGTGTGATTAATATATGAGTATAAATCAAACGGGTACTGAGATGTGGTGAAAAAAATTATTAAGCTGACGGGTCTTTTTGAATTTGATTTATTTCTGGACTTTTTCTAAAAAAATATTTTTTTTAAATTTCTTTTTTAAAAGGAATCAATTAATTATTAAAGCTAAGATAAAAAATAGAATATTGGGAGCTGATTAAGCAAACTTGATAGTTGAAAAAGTTTTTATAACAATAAAACTTGATTACAAAATATGTAAATTCAACACCAATACCAAAAACTTGGCTATGAGGATATAGTTCAACCAATTCATTGTTTTCGTTTTATTTCCTGATGTTTATCATATTATTATTATTATTATTATTAGCGCCCCGTCTTACTACCCGTTCGGGTTATACGCACTTACGCTAATGTATAATGGTAGGGTGATTGTGAGATGAAATGAAGGACCTACAGTTTGACGTGGAATCCTAACCACGGTGGAGGCCTGGCATTCCCCACATTCACAAGATATCTTGTCAGAGGTGAAGTAAGGGTTTGGAAATCAGATAAATCTGTGCACGGGACCGAGGATTGAACCCCGGACCCCAGCACAGAAGTCCGACACCTTACTCCTAGACTACCAGGTCACCTGCTGTTTAATAAATAGCGTATACTCGTACATGAAGTTATACTATACTTCAACCATCGAGTTAGTGGCAAGTCTGTGACAAAGTGAACTGTTTGAAATTTTCTCCACAAGTAGTAAACTAGAATTTGACTGCGAAAAGAGGATTGAAAAAGTTGGTTTCTGTGCCCTTAGTAGTTTAAGATAATTTTGTTTTAACATTTATGGAATATAAACATATTTCCTAGTATAAGAGTTATGTTTATCTAATAGGGTTTATATATTATACAGAACATGTACAAATACATCTTCCTTATAACATAACAATAATTTGAGTTATGAAAATACGAACACAGGGTTATGCTTGGTTATCGACATATATGAATGACATAGACAAATGGGGTAAGTATATCACCATTGCTTCCGGAGTCAAGGTAATTTAGCTCTGTAGCTCAGGTACAGGGTCAAGGGGTCAGGATGTCTAACCACTAATTCAGGTAGTCCACATTTAATCATATTATTGTCTAAGGATTAAGTAGTTACCATTTGAGAAAAAAGTACCTACATTTTCAAGTAGAGAGAGTGGGAAACCATTTAGGAAAAAAAATCTTCATTTTATCCTAGTGGGATTAGAAGCCCGACCTATATATCACTATAAGACACATTAGAGCTTGACGTTTAGTCCGTGTGCTCAGTGATGTGGTTAGCCCAATTTTCATCCCAGAAGGTGTTTGTATAATTTACTGGATACTTACTAAAATAATAAAGCTTCAAATATAATGTTTGTGCATATATTAGTGTGTTGTTGTTCCAGGTTAAGTTAGTTCATACAACTTGGGCTGGAACAAACCCTTTGTTTGGAAAGTGAACGTTGTGTACCTATGTCAAAGAAATCCCGAGTAAAAAAAAAAACTGAGTACAACCATTACTTTAGAAACCTTTGTACTCGCTGACGCTTTTGAGAGCCCTGTACTGTGCATAATGGCGCTCGCTTGCGAGTTTGTTCTTTGCGTCAAAGGAACTGCTCTGCTAGTGAATTGATGATGTGAGGGAGGGAGGCGTGCTATTAACCTCATTATGTTGGCCGTGTCGTGGCTGAATCGCTAACTTGTCTAAAGGACTCTTGTCCTCAGATACCGACTTGCCGAGATAAATTCGCGCTATGAAGTTATTGATACAGAACATTTTTAGTACACTTAAAATTCCTAAATAATGTTAAAACTTTAATATTTTATTTTTAGAGTATAAAATTAACCCGAACAAAGTAAACAAAGTGTAGTAATAAATATAACTTTTTTAAAAGCCAACATAGTTGATTTAAATACAGAATTGGTAATTTTTTATATAATAAAAACATGATTCCTCATAAACAATAGCATGCGATTAATCTTTGCACCCCCCCCCCCCCCCCC
>CABFVZ010003055.1:65746-87454 GCA_902151445.1 Timema monikensis
CCCCCCCCCCCCCCCCTTTTCCCCTTACGTTCGCAGCATTCAAAACGATTCACAATAACTCACATAGAAAGTGTTTTTGAACTTCAAGTTTTTTTAGGGGGAGGTAGCAACACCCACTAGATACAGAAAGAAAAGCATTCATCGTTTATTCAGTTTCCAGGAATTGTAGAGGTAAAATATAATTCAATAAATAGTAACAAATGGTTTCTACATGGCTGTTTGGAGAATATTAACAGACCTCTGTTACCTGTGGCTTGTGTTTCATGAATAATAACAAATGGTTTCTACCAGGTTGTTTAAAGAATATTAATAGACCTCTGTTACCTGTGGCTTGTGTTTCATAAATAATAACAAATGGTTTCTACCAGGTTGTTTAAAGAATATTAACAGACCTCTGTTACGAGTGGCTGGTGCTTCATGAATAGTAACAAATGGGCTCTAAATGGCTGTTTAGAGAATATTAATAGACCTCTGTTACCAGTGGCTGGTACTTCTTGAATAGTTGACACTTTATAACCTTTATTAACCTCATTGAGGAACACGCAGACTAAATGTCAGTCTCATGACTAGTCTGGTTTGCTGGTGGTGGAGAGGTAAGGGTTCACACTACGGTCAGGTGAATTGAGGATGTGTTTTCCTAAACGGGCTTTCTCTACCTTCCTTCTATTCCCGGCAGAGAAGAATATTTATCATTGTTTATTTTCATTCATTAAATGTTAAATTAACGTAATGTGGTCAGAGTTTTTTTTGTTTTGTAGCTAAATGGTTTAGATTAACGAGCAATCTTTTTTTTTAGTACCGTGTCTTACTGCCAGTTTGGTTTAGAGTCTTATGTACCGATTACACTAGTGTGCTAGAGGTGGGGGAGGTTGTATTTATAGAAAGTGTACTAGCATTTGCGTGGAGTGAGAGTAGAAAATAATTCAGGAAATATCACTCTTAATACAGTCAACCATAATTCGAACACTGATCTCCCCGACATCGGCAGACCAGTATATTATTTATTATTATTATTTAGCACCGCGTCTTACTACCCGTTCTGGTTATACGTTAAGTACTAATTATGCTAATGGATGAGGAATTGTGAAGGTTGAATTAGAGGAAGTGAACCCGCATTTGCGTGGAGGGAGAGTGGAAAACCATTTAAGAAAAACCACCCCCAGTTCACCCGACCTAGATTCGAACCTCGATCTACCCGTACTCAGCAGTTGAGCTCAACACGACTAGCGCGTTAGCTATCCACGCCACCGAGGCGGGTACCAGTATATTACGAGAGTGACGACTCGGACCTTTTTATTAACAAAGCGGGTCCAAGCCGTGTTAACCTTCTAATGGATCTATAAGGAATTGTTTGATCAGTTAATGTTGATCGTTTCAGCGGAGATGTTTTTCAGACACCCCTCTCCCTTCCTGGCAAATAATAACCGCCGAGGTGACTCCTATTTCTTTGAAACACGTGTGGCGGTCAACGAGAGTATAGAGAATGCTCAATGGACCGATAGTGTGGTCCCGAGCACAATACCTATGATGACGCAAGCAAACCCACTTTCATTCACTTAGTCAAGTTCTTGCACACGGACCGTAGACCCATACTTTCTTGAACTAGCTTTAATGGTCCCCGCTATTTTTAATGAAACTGCCATGCTTGGAATTATGTTTACCCACCATATTGGTTTCAAACCGATTACCTAACTCAATCACATAACCCATGTTCTGCTTTTAAGACAAGCGTTAAAGGTTTCCTCCATCCTGGATTATGTGTACGAGTCTACGGCTTCCATTTATATCTTTCCATTTCCATTCTACTCAGTGGGGAATAGCGTTATTTTATAGAATATTATATAGGAGCTTGAGGGGTGTATACTGTATCGAAGCTGTTTCTGAGATTCTGTCGGGGATTGAAAAGTTTCTTTTAACTTGAACAGTGGTATTCCTCTTTAGTACCAAATCATAGGCATTGGATACATTAAGGACATCTTCACTCTATATTGTTCTCTAGTATATATGCAATTCTCACCCTTGCAACCCCCTTACCCCCCATTTCCCCGGGTAAACTAATGCGTGTGTGGATAGAAGAATTTTACTTACCGAAGCACAAGGCCAGTAGCCAGATGATGATAATAGCAGTCTTGGCTCGTCCAGTTGTGGATCTGAACATGAGTGGGAAACAGATAGCGTACCAACGGTCCACAGAAATGAAGGTCAAGGTCAGAACTGATACCGTCACCGACACAGTCTGAAACAAAAGTATACATTTTGTTACTACTAAAATAAAACATAATGACCTCAATACAATAACTGTCTCATTCGGTAGGTTGTCAGAATATTATTGCTCCTAATTTTATAAGGAGTCTTCGTTCCTCCTAACATGATTGAATACATCAGCCCAAACATTTAAGGGTTGGTTTTGGGGGGTACAACCCTACAAACTCTAGAGGCTATAAGAAAATCAGAAACAACAAAGGGCTATATAAACTGTTTGGAGTGTTTTTATGATAAATTAGGGCAGATTTTTAAACAGTGTAACTGCTATACATCTTTCTATAATCTAGAAATTTACATAGCGCCCGCTCCATTAAAGTAATACAATTTTCATTGAGCATTTGTAAAGTAAAGGTATGTCGAGTCCGGGTGATTCTAGAGTTGATTTAGTATCTCTACCATAGAGCCTGAGGTTTAAAAGTTTAATGCTTAGAGAAAAGGTAAGACCACCCAAGCCTAAATAGGCCTAGTCAATTTGCACCCCATTCACTTTACAAAAATGTATTTTAAACCTGAGCAAATATATTAATGACCGATTATCATATCTATGATATAAATATACTGTATATTGACCAAACAGATTGATGACCGAATATAATATTTATGATATACAGATACTTTATATTGACCAAATATATTGATGATAAGAGTATTATATACATTGTAGTGTCCCAAATTGTAAACCCTATGTTGTTCCAAAAAGAAAGGATGAAAATACAGTTTTGAGTATTTTATTTACTTTTTATATTTTAAATTCGGGAATTATTTTTATTTTAGAATATTATTTTAACTGTTCATTTTCATTTTGGAATATTTAAGCCCTTCAGGCAGTTTAAACTTCGATACTTTTCTTTTATATTAAATATGCTTACTGGATGCGTTGGACGATGAAACAAAGGGAAAAGCTTATACAATACAGAGTTTTTGTTCTAAGGGAAATATATATTTTTCTTAGTACAGAGTGGTTACATTATCCAGCCAACCAGAGAGATAGGATTTAAACTACACTCATGTGATAGGTCAAGATTGTCAGGCCACATCGGTCCAATCTACGATGTCATCAGAATTTGAAAAAGACGCGAGTAAGAAACAAATTCTCACTAATATCCGAGGGGAGACGCGCAGTACTTGTGAGGCGAGCAGAGGTGTGTTGCTTGTAGTCGCATATTTTAATTATGGTGACCAGCGTGGAAACGGTTCAGTTGTATAAGCTGAAATTGTTAATTATTACAGTAAAACACATAAAATAATATGTTACAACAATAAATCAATATAAAAGTGATCAAGGTGTATTTATTGTATAAGTGGAAATTTCCTTATATGATAATTGCGTTGATCGAGAAGCTGAGCTAGCCAGGGACAAATATCAAAATTATAATTCGACTTTGCGAGTTCTACAATTGTCGCCCAACTAAGGGGCATTACAGCTTCGTAGGTGAAAGAGTATTAGTTCTTCAATTTGGCCACCCAACGAGGGTCCTATAGGTATAACTCTACAATCGAAGCCCAACAGTGGTGCCTTCATCATATAAGTAGTAGCGTGTTCCGTATAACACGTACACTCAAAATACCATACATATGATTAACTCTATGAATACAAGAACTAATAGTATTTAATAATGTGTGGCAGATATTAACTACGGTGAATTCATGTCCCGGAAAAGGCCCAAACTTCAGGAAAGTGACCCATCTGACTGTTCCTGGAGGATCAGCAAAACAACATCTTACTCGCAGGCCCCACTTCGATGAAATGGCAGAGCTGTTTTTATCTGCTCTCCACGACGTCTTCTAGCGCTAGTTGTCATTTGGCGCATTTTGGCAGCCTCTCCTTCCCCCTTTTTGTCTGGGTGGAAGCCCTCCCCTAAGACGTCAGTCTTGTTTGTATAAAGCAGTCATTCCTCGCTTCACATTTTGTATTCTATTGTATCAATTCGATGGAGGAACAACTTGGACGTAAAATTACATCGGTGGACAGAGCAACTGGTGACTACGATGTGTAAGGCGTCGGTCTCTCCACCTCACCGCAGATAAAGCCTCGTCTGAGACTATGAGTATTTGAATGTTAGAATCTACGTTAGATTCTTAGTACACTTTTTTTAACTATATCTATAAGACATAACTTTTTGTGACAGAATTTCTGAGTTATTTTTCTATGCCCATAAGCCATAGTTATTTAATGATATAGTGATTACTCTTTTATGTCCATATGACATAGTATTTTATGTCAGAGTTTTTTACTTGTTTTTCTATGCCTATTTGGCGTTGTTTAAAATTATGAGCTTTATGCTCTATTTATCAAGGTCCAAATGGCATGATTTTGTATGTCATTGTTTCTGACTTCATTTTCTATTTCCACAAGACATAGTGTTATATACTAGGGAAATGTCTTGACACCCTAAGCCGTAAGCCCATGATACAGATTACTTAGCGCTTAGGATCACATAATTGTGAAAATAATGTTATCTGATGGTTTGTTCAATTACATAATTATGTCTGTGGCCGATAACAGTCACTATAATGTCTTGTTAGTGTACCTATTTACGGTGCGCAACCTGTGGGAGCACTACTAGTTCGCAGTAGTGGCCCGTGGGGATAATGCTTGGTCTACGGCCCCTTACAGGCACCGTTTGTTATTGTTAATACATTTATTTTTGGTACTAGCTAGACTGTGCCCTTGATTAGGTGGAAGTATAAATATACTATTGAATGTCCAGGCAGTACTATTTAGGAATAGACTGGACATAGAATATTAACAGCCAATATTGGTGGTAGCTCGCCATTTATAATTTCTAAAGTGATAGTTCCTCTTCTAGGAGATTAATCTAAGATCTATCTAAACTTTATGTAATACTATTGATTTGTTTGTACTTAAATAAACTAATGTGTTAAAATTGTATATTTCTCTTATGTTTCAACCTTCCCAAACCTTCATTTAATAATTTTGTTAACGAATTCGTCATTTCTTCTATTAGATAAGAGAAGCGAGGATTCAATCTGCTCAACCCCCAGTCCGCGCTACAAAGTCATTCTAAGAATTCTACACTATGATACTGTATATTGACAAATATATTTATAACCGAGTATTATATCTAAGATATTCAAATAGGCCTACTGTATATTAAAAGGATGGTCAAGGGCCTTGAGGGAGGGATAGGGGTTGTTTATACCTTAAGTAGTTTTCGGCTCTTCCGACAATCTTTTATATTGTCAAATTCGGATAGGAAGAATATTTTTTTTTACGGCTACAGTAATATATTCGTACGTCACAGAAGTAGGATCTACATAATACAAAAGGCTAAACTGATTAGTTCATGAAGTGTAATAAGATAATGAAAATACTCAAAGAGTGATATCTGTATTAATATAATTAATATGAGCTTAGTAATTATTAGAAATGGGGGGCAAATTGCACCAAGCTAAAGTTACAGTCTGTATTATTACTAATATATTACTAATATATTACTAATAATGGCTCAACTATATGGTAAAAGGAAAAATAGGCTTTATTCATTTTTAACCCTGCTTTATTAGATAGAATGGTGATCAAAATTAGTAGTATAGGCTATGATACTATTAATACAAACCACTCCAGATTATAATTTGGCCTCTTGGGAAAATTAAGTCTTAAATTAATTGAAATAAGTGTTTTGAATTGGTTTATCTTCTCCGTTACCGAATATTATGATGTTCTTAAAATAATGAGTGTTTGCAATGCTTTTCCTTTTCATTACCTTTTGAGCTGCTCGCTGGCACCGAATAACGATAGCGAGCTGTCTTACAGTTTAGTCGCCCTTTTCTCAGTTCACTACTTAGTTATTATTATTATTATTGATAAAGCTGATCGCTTATAGTTATACATTCATCCTTGCCTATAGATAGGAGTAAATAGTAACAAGTATTGTAAATAATAAAAAATAATAACTCATTTTTACATTGATAAAGTGTTGTCATAGAAATGTATATGTACGAGAATTATTGCGTTAGTTCTTCGCAAGCTTTAGAATATGTATTACAAATCTTTATGACATGTTCATGAATATCTTCCTAACACATCTAAATCTCTTGGTGGATAAGGTACGTACCTAAATCTTCCTTTAATGTTGATATTTTTTTTCTGCTACGTATTAAGATAGAATGGAGAACCTATCAATAGTCATGAGGTCGTTGATCAAATAATTGACTGTTTTAAATTGGCTCGTTATATTATTTCAAACTTTAGGATGGTATTAAAAGAATCAAATGGTGATTTTCAGTGTTATCCGAAAACCTAAGTTATTTTATTTGATTAGAAATAAAATTCATAGTTCTTAGTATCTTTTACATTCTCTCAACTCCTCGAAGAGAGAAGTATTGTGATCACCAATAAAATCTAAACCAAGATTTGATAAATCTTATAGTTTCATAACCCCTGAACTGAAATAGAATCAATTGTTTTCACGATTAAGTCTGACTGTCTGTATCTTGGTTTGGAACCGACACCATTTTACTGATTGCGCTTAAACTGAGTATCTGAGTAGGCTTAGAATAATTATGTAGAACACTAAAAAAACTTCAAAATATTCATCACAAATATAAAAATATGCATTTAAATATGTAATAAAAAGACTACTATTTAGAAAAAATAAGCAGTTTGTAATAGTAATACATTCTATTAAAATGCACACAATTTATTTAAATCCAAAACTATTTAATTAAAATTAATTGAAAAATTTATAATTAATATGTACAAGCTAATTAAATCATAAAAACAAATCATTATTGCACCTAACAACAACATGTTATAATAATTTTTTGGACTTAAATTTGCGCCTGTTGTCAACGAGAATATTTTTATACTATGAAATAACTCTCAACATCATACGACACTATTAGTACAAATTAGAAGTTTAAAAAGTCAATGAAACTTAAATGTTAATTTCTTGCGTCAAGGGTTGTTTAATTTTGAAACACCACACTTAAATTCTACAGTTATTGATAGCCCGTATTTTTTGAATTTAAAATTAAATCCTTCTTCTTGAGTTTAATTAAACCCTGAACCATATCTTCTAATATTTCAATATTGTCTTGTAAATATAATCCCTTCCCTTCTAAATTAGTTTAAAGTTGAAATGCAAGCCAAATTAGCGTGGATAAAAATCTAATCTTCTCGAATAGCGTCTTTCCTCAGACTACCATGTGGTTCTTCAGAGTCGAGTTCATTAACATTTTCTTCACAATTTAAAAATTGTCAGCGTAATACACAGCAGCTTCGATCCAAGTTCCCCCTCTTGTAATGAATGGCGCGGGTGGAAGTGGAACGTCTGCCACAACTTCCCGAAACAACTGCACACGACTCGGAGTTTTAAGAAAAAAAATCTTTTTTACATATGAAATTATTACGTTAACATCAGAATAAAGATTGCAAAATATATCAGCTACTTGATGTGAACCATGTGTGGAACAGGCCACATGTATTATCTTTAAATACAAAAAAATGTGCAGTCCCCACATTACTTTGCACATATATGGTGCAGTATCGCTACAAACCACTAGCAGTTTTACATATAACATCCCAGATCGCCACAATACACTTTGATATACTTTGAATAAAAAGCAGCAATTGTTCAATGATTCACCTTTCCCAACAATTTTAAAGTCAGCAGATATTATTTGTTTTTTTAATTCGTTAACCCCCAATATACGAAACTCCAAATATACAAATCATGTTTGATAGTCATTGGTTGTTTTATCTAACGACACCCAAATGCTGTGATCATTTATTTTTTCTCTTAAAGTAGGATGGAAGGGGATGAAAAATAGCCCAGTGTTTTTTCAGTTTTTAGGGAGTAAAGAATTATCTTTAAAAGTAAATATGTAAAAATAAAAGTAAATGTTTGTGTAATTAATAAGAAGTAGGTACACACAATCTTATGTAGATAGTGTACCTTTATTAAGACTGAAAGTAACATAAATGAGATTCAGTTGGAATCTAGATGTAAAAATAATTTTCTCCTGACGAGAAACACATTTTTGATATATTGTTATAAAAATCGTTGCAGTAACAAGATTCAGTTAGAATCTAGATTTATTAGTAATTTTCTCTTGTTGAGAACAATCTTTGTTCTTTTGCCTATTGGTACTTTTAGGAAGTAAAGGAAGTAACTTCAATTTGATTTCCTAATCATGACCCTTGTTGGGGTTTTTTGTCTCTAAACTTTATTGTGAGTGAATATGAGGTAATCTTGTGTATACTCTCGATCTGACTTTACTTCTTCTCCTCCCTTTCCTTTCCATCGGCTTCAACTCGCTAGAAAGAATGGTAATAGTTTTCTTCTGATGTCAGTCCAATGCCATGAGAGAAGAAGACGAGCAAGCTATACAAGCCGGATGACTTCGATGTAGTTGGCGTGGCCTACTCCCAAGGGGCAACATAATTCTGTAAATGTCTCCTCGCCATCAGCTTTTGACCCTCCTATGGAGAACCTCCTTTGAAGGGTAGGAGAGTTGTAGCGTGTCAATAATGTAAAGTTGACACCTACACAATTAGGCTACGTAAAAATTTGAAGTTATAGTAATTATATTGGCAGAATCCAAAGAAGAGGTTTAGATTTGAAATATTTAATAATAATATCCTTCAAAACCTACTGTTAACGACTGGATGGACTCGGATATGATCCACGTGCTCTCAATAGAAAATACTACAAGTCATTTTAATAATACAAATCTGCTTAAAAAATACTAAGCTTACAATAGTGGAATCCAAAGAAGATAATTAAAGCTAATACATTCAGGAATAATATGCTTCAAAACTTACTCACAGTGGCTGGATGGGATCGGATAACGCCAACATGCCTTCTAGCAAAATAATGAACACGAATGGCGACAGAGTGTTTACTAACACATCCACTTACTACTTCTTCTGTCGTAGAAAATAACTAAACCTAAGTTAGGTTCGCTCCCATGTCCCTCGAGCGCCACTGTCGTGGTGGCGTGTCTTCAAAACTCCCCTTTTCCACACCCCACAAGCTCCTATCATCAGCTGTGTTATCACGTCTTTTCTCTATTTCTTTTTGTTCCGTTATAGTCAAAAAAGGGTATAAAATAGGTGTCCTCAGATTTAAAAGATATTATTCTATCACATCACGTCGTTGAAGAAGGAACTTCTCTCCACGAAGGGACCAGTGTCCATGAAGTTTAGGGCGTGGTTCTCACCTCCGCACCACTGAGAAAAACCTCTCTTCACGAAGGAACCGGTGGCCCTGGAGTATTGGTCGTGTTGCTCACCGCCGCGCCTCCAAGGAAAAACTCTTCACATAGGGACCGGTGGCCATGCAGTATTGGGCGTGTTGCTCACCGCAGTGCCTCCAAGTAAAACCTCTCTTCACGAAGGGACTGGTGGCCATGCAGCATTGGGCGTGGTACTCACCGCAGCGCCTCTGAGGAAAAGCTCTCTTCACGAAAGGACCTGTGGCCGTGCAGTATTGGGCGTGGTGCTCACCGCAGTGCCTCCGAGGAAAGTCTCTCTTCACGAAGAGACCAGTGGCCATGATGTATTGGACGTGGTTCTCACCGCCGCACCACCCAGGAATATCCTCTCCGATTTCTTAAGTATAGAAGCGACGTCCATCTAACTTATTGTTTAGTTAAAAGATTATTAATTGTTTATTTAATAAGGCCATCTGACTTATTGTTTATTTGAGACTTAGCATAGTCGAGGTGACTATTACGATTATTTTGACTTCTTGTTTCAGTCAGAATTACTAGACTTTAGTTTTGTATTATTACAACTCTGTTTATGTTGTCACAGCAACTCTAGTGTTGTTCAAGTCCTTCAGACTTGTTATATTGGTCCAAGCAGCCGTGTTTTTCCTGTATCCATATGATATAGCTTCGATATAGGAGCCTTGAGCTCCAGATTGTAATGAGGACTTAGTCCAAATGGTTGCTATTCTCAACGAGCACGATATTTCTATTTTGAGTCCTTAGAATTACACACTTGTTTTTATGGCTACAACCAAGTTATTTATCCCTTTTTTAGGACCCCGTCGGGTTAGTGTGTTCATTGTATTGAATTATGATTGTTGCCACGCTTCGCGTGTGGTATAGGCTTGCGTGCGTAAAGCGCGGAACTCTGCTTGTTTCTATATGAGGTCCGCGCGGAAAATACCTTTTTATCTTTGCCCATTTTTGGCACCTATTGACTGAGTATTAGTATTGTATGAATTATATTAGAGTTGTACCCCAGGGAGTGGGTCAGTAGATACATGTACTATTGAATGCTCTGGCAGTACCAATAGGAAAAGGACCGGCCATTCTACTATTGTGTGTAGACACCCGTATGTTAGCCATCTACCATTGTAATCAAATAACCTTTCTATTGCAATTTATTATACTATGTCTATTAAAGAATTTTCTTTTGTACCAATCAAGCAAACCCTACAATTATACAGGTTTTTTTTCTAGAAAAGCAACAGGGCCACTCAAACCTTTGTCGTCCTCTTAATATTTCCAAGTACTATGGCTTTCACCCAAACGTGAATAATACCCAACCATAAAATACTGAAGAGTTGAAATTGACTAGTTAACGGGACAATATTAAGTAAACTTTAGTTCCCATACTGCCTTGTATAAAATACAAATATCTGAGAGAATCAGAAAGGTCAGCAGTGGATAAATTAAAATTTATATGCAGTTGGCCCTTTCCTAGGTAAATATGCCAAAAATTATTATCCCGATGGGTTTATGACTGCATATTATTTACCACTTCCCTAATATTCTGAGATGTACTTTAACAACAATTTCTGAAAATTCCCAGACTGCTTCAGGAAGTGAATCTGTGATTGATAGATAAAATTGTATAAATGTGCACTTAAATAGACAAATGCTGTAAATTACACATTATGCTCAAAATTAAGAGCGTAAATCTCCAATTTTTATCATTATCCACACACTTATTTGATATAAGATATAACTTATTATAAAGTCGTGGCACTAACAAAAAGAAAAAAAAATTCTAGGGCTGGGAATATTTAATTTTAGGGGAAGTGCACCCGCGTTAGAATGAAGAGAGAGTGGAAAATCATTTAATTAAAACTCCCCTAAATATACCCTACTGAGATTAAAACCTCAAGCTCACCGTCATCGGTGGTCTAGTCTACTGTGAAAATGATGTCTTAGACCATGCGGCCACTGAAGTGTGTCTTCATACTACAGTAGTTGTTTTAGATCAACTTTCTGGGGAAACTCCTCTCAGCTACTCTTATGCACCTTGTCCCATTAGTTCAACTCGTCAATAAATCTAATGAGGAGTCTTAGAATGACTAATTATTATAATTCAAACATGAATATAGAAGATACTTTTGAGACAATTTAAATAGATTTTTAAAAGCCCATACTTTTTTTTTCTTGTTTTGTTTGTACTATGCATCTTACTATTCATATTATATATATTATTGACTCTACTGGGATACGAAAAATAAAAATAGAATTTAGAGGTCGTCTACACACATTTGCGTGAAGGGAAACTCTTTAAGAAAAAAAAGCTGAGTACATCCAACAAGAATTCAAACCTTGATCCCCAGTCACCGTCAAAACAAACAAAAGTAGATTGACGTCTTGATCAATGTTTCTCATGCTGAACATTTTTTTCCACATATACTAAGAGAGATACAAATACCATATCCACAAAATTTGCCATGTGTTGTTTGAAATTTGAAGTATTTATTTCTTATATTTAGCTGTAGATGAGTTATTTTCAAAGGAGTAAAAATATAATTTCTCCTTATAAAATATCGTTGCTGGCTCCACATTGGAAGCTCATTGCGAAATCTTTCAAATAGGCTATACATTGTCAGAAAAATGAAACATGTAACTTTACTCTTTTCAACTGAACTGATCCCAATTCTGTCAGCCCAACACAAAAGGTTTCAACATCAGGAAATGATCAAATAAGTTTCGCCCTAGAGGGATTTAACAAAAGAGAATAAAAGTCATTTCTGGCTAACTTTCACCACCAGTAGACCAGGCTTGAGCGAAGTTAGCTACTAACGCTTCTCTCTTAGAAAACGATGACATGATGAGAGATCGAGGTGTCAAACTGTATGATATTGAATTAGTGAGGGGGTAAACTCTACGGAGATAGAACATATAGTTATGAACGAAATTGGTTCCACCTAGTGGTATGTACGGGATGGGGGGGGGTAAATGAGATATCTGACCCCATCAATCAAAGCCACATATACTTTGTAATAAAACTTAGGTCCTATGAAGTAGAACTAGAATATTGAGTACTGAATATTTTGTAATGTATATTCTATTATAAATATTTCATATTAAAAAGGTATACCCATTATTCGCAATAAAAGTACCATTACCATTACCAATTTGAAAAATGTACAGAAATAATATCTTTGACAGATTGAATCATTGCCCTAAGTTATTATATAAGATAACTGCAAATAGCTTATAATGATATTTAATATCAGTATATTTTATTGGCCTGTGGCTCTAACCTTCCACTTCCCTATCCCCATAAATGGCGTATTGGATACATCCTTGATGGAATGCATCCCCTGCAGTAAATGTATGGGTATGCCAATGGTTCCAATCCAAGTTATGGCCATCATCGACAGAACTTCACTATTCATTTGTTAACGTATCAACATCAACAATATTTGTAAAAAAACAGCTACATAGCAAATGGCTTGTCATATTAATAATACATAGAGGTGACCTGGTGGTCTAGGGGTAAGGTGTCAGACTTCTGTGCTGGCGGCCGGGGTTCAATCCTCGGTCCCGGCACAGATTTATCTGATTTTCAAACCCTTCCTACACCTCTGACAATACATCTTGTGAATGTGTGGAATGCCAGGCCGCCACTGTGGTTCGGATTCCACGTTAAACTGTAGGTCCTTCATTTCATCTCACAATCACCCTACCATTACTCATTAGCGTAAGTGCGTATAACCCAAACGGGTAGTAAGACGCGGTGCTAATAATAATAATAATAATAATAGAATAGAAGTATATTTAGTTTTGCAGAACTATACAGACTATATAATTCCTGGTTCTAAAATTTTGTCTTTTACTGCCTCCTACAATCTGTCTGGACTATACGCATTTTAATTATTCAAATGGGTTAAGAAATATGGTGGTAGAATTTAGGGTAAATATTATTTTATTTGCGTGGCAGGAGAGATGGAAACCACTTCAGTGATTAACAATAATGAAAGTGGATGTATCCTCTACTTAGGTATCCTTAAATATATCAATCTTACCTTTCAACCTTTCCACCATGAAATAGGCTTTGAGTTAAGGCCATAACCATGAAGGTAAGATTGATACCGTTCACGATAAATGGAGTGTACTTTTTGTCCCGACTTTGTGAATCATATTCCAACGAGGATTTGGGTGGGTCCATTGCGCACATGATCCGAGGAAAGAATTAATATTAACTCAAAGTGTACTGGTGACTAGAAGTCTGTTACAGGCCGGAGTGAGCAGTAATGAGATTAATTACTATTACCGCTAAACAAGTGGCAATACGTATGAAACCTTTGTAGAGGAACAGAGATAAAGTACAGTATGTGGGTAAAATTAGGAAAAGAGAGGGAAATTGAATTTTCACGCTACTTAACAACTGTCCACGTTAGCTATTAAAGTTTCTGGTATCAAATTCATATAGTAATTTCACATCTAACCTTGTATTGGAACCATAATTTTGAAATAACCAAGATGCTATATAGTCAAACAGTACACCATATAGGCGTTTTAGTGAATAATGTATTGGTTAAATATATATTCTCTTTGTAATCTATCATTGCAGTTCATAGCTATATGGGCTTACCTTTCCTTAAAGGTTAATGTTTTACGTGCTGAACAAAAAATGTATTGATAAGGCTAGGACCTAGCTAAGATGGTGTTGCTAAGAAAAAAAACACTTTTTTTTTAGAAATGATTGATTAACTGTGTTTGTATTTTCATGTAAACAGTGATAATAACTAGATTGTATTATTATAGTTTAAAATCTTGTGCTTTTATTAAGATCTGGTGACCGTAAAATGATCGTGTGACCCGGAAATATGTACGACGCTGCGATATTGGAGAGAAATCATTCACAAGTAGAAGATTGTTTACACCTTATAACAATGAGACTAAGGTCCGAACTACCCTCCAAAAAGCTATTTCAGTGCGTTTCAAGATAATGGTGGACAAAGTTGAAATAATATTTGGTCTTAGTGAAAAAACAAACAACAGTAAGTGTAGTACTAATCAAAACAGAAGTCTATGAATGACAACAAGGAATACGACACTACTGAAAAATATCACGAAATAATGGTGATTTTAAAGATAAGGTACTAAAAGTGTATTCTTGATATTATAAAATATAGATAGTGGTAGGCCAGGAAGTGTAGCTAGTAAAAATTTAACTCAATTTTGGTCCAGAATAAATTTGGGGTTACCTAAGCTTAAACTAACCATTCGACGGAGATGTCCACAAACTGAACGCTTTATGGGATTATTAAAAAATCCATTAAGAGGATGGAGGAAGAGGGTAAATGTAAATACTAATGTCAAGCCATCTCTCCTAGGTCATCAGCCCGTGGAGAGTTTCCCACCATCTGCACCCCACTATCAAAAGGCTATAGAACAATTAAGAGTGTGGTTTGTAGGGGATGAGTTTTTCATGGAAGTTCTTATACGAGAATAATGTTTAATGAGATCAGTTTACTCTGCCCACTTGGTAAGTCAGGATCACAATTAAGGGCACAAGATTTGTTAGGTGTAACCAGTGACAGATATGCAGAAATACTTTAGCCACTTGTGAATTCATCATTATCAAATGATGCTATGAAAACTTGAGAAATGTTTCGCAATTTACAGGCAAGCAAACAAGGGGATCAATAAAGCCACATGGCGGAGCTGTTAGAGTTTTTGAGACAAGAAGTAGAGAGTTATGAGTGACCCTCTTACACGTACTAGTTTCCTTGGTGGTTAATTCAGCAGCTTTTCCAAATGATAGGAAGCTGCCTAAAGAAGCAGTTATTTTCTCTGGTGAAGGAAAACAGAAATGAGACTTGCATCTGGTGTGACAAGGGAACACATCCAACCCAATTTTGTTTTAAAGAGAGATACTTGAATTCTCGATCTAAAGCAACACTACTGAAGGTTGCACAGTGAAATTCCCATTTTTGAAGGCATTATAAACAAATGGAAATATATCTTGAAGTTTCAGGCAATCACTGTAATATATAGTACAGCATCGTGCATAGTTAGCTCTATCAAATGAAAAGAATAGTGGTAAACATTCTTTTATGCTGCAAAAATGTAAATTCCAATTGTCTCTATTACCACGAATCAAATCCCTGAGAACAGGAACAGATATTGAAACAAACTGTTCTCAATAAAACAACATCTTGCTACGTTTTATACCAATTTGTCTGAATTCTTCAAAGTCATTTTGAATGTCACACAGATTTTCGAAGGTACATTTTATTCTCTCGAAAAGCTGTTGTTCTTCATTTAACGATGATTGCAAACGTTCAGTATTTTAAAAAGATTTGAATATTTAGTTTTATCACAATGCTTTATAAATTATTTCCGCTGTAGTATCTGCATGACATCACAGAGCATACATAATGTTTGCACTCCCCGATAATAATGATTTCCATTTAAAGCACTTTCAGCGGAACATTGTACCATTGTCTCAGTTTCAACTAGAATGTTTCAAATACAGTCCAAAGCATGACATTAATACTTTATGAAGATGACATTCTCCTAGATGAAGAAATATATTTGAAAAACTCTCTGGGTGAAGAAGTTGAAGTTCTTTGACTATATGGTATACACTTTCATCACACCACAGAGATACCTCTGGAAGATTTAATTGAAGCAATACACTTTAAAAATCTACCATTGTTGTATAAATTGAATCATACTGTGTTGTAAGATATGGTAGTATTTGAGTAAATCCAGAGAGCGAACTGTTAGGTGGATGCTGGTATAATACACCTATGAAAGCATTCCTCGATGTTATTTCTAGTTCATGCAAATCAATGACAGAAACATTATATGCTATCAAAAATTGTGAGAGAAACCATATCAGATACAAATTCCTTCCTGGCTTTCTAATTTTAGATGATAAGTTCAAGTCATTACTTGGTATAAAATCACTCATAATAGTACATCTTTTCTTTGAATTATTATAGCTAAGAAATTGATGTGCTTTTATGTATTTATCAAGAGTTCTTAATTTCACAACAAAACAAAAGTTCCTGCGTAGTTTTCTGGATGATTATTAGCCTCTGAAATTACTTCTGTCTCTTTAGGTGATACTTGATGATCTTGGAACCAAACTAGGACGACGTATGTGTTCCACTCATGCCTGATAATTTTGCTTCTTGCCCATAGAAATTTTCCATGGCTTCATGGACAGGAATTCTGGGCTTTATTATTTATTGGGACATGGTGCCCTACAACTCTGATGATCGTTCTGTTTGCCAGCATGCAAAACTTCATCATAGCTACAATACAGTCCTTAATGGTCAAACATATTGATTAGTGATATAGATCGACCTATATTATGCATTGTTTGATAAAGGGCCACATGTAGCAGAGTTATTTTTGACACCATTGCGAATCATAAAATACAACCTGAAACAAGTGTCACATTTTTAGAGAGCATGTGCTAATTCAAAACATGAAGGTGCTAATTTTTTGAAGAGTTGATGCCAGTAAGTTGGAGGTAACCTCTCATAATTGAGTTGAGAAACTTTTAAATAATTTTGATCTGCAAATTTTCCTTCTAAATTTAACTTAAAATTTTGCATTTTTACGAAATAGAGTAGCACAATTCTTATCTTTATCACAGGATATAGCTTTATCAACAATCATATTGATATCAATGGAAGATGCATAAACAATATGAGAAATAAGTCTTTCTCTTGGATAAGAAAAATATGTGTTCCTATCATATACGTCAATTAGCATGGATTTCATTGTTTTGTTTGATATAGTAAATGAAGGATTTTGTTTATTAAATTCTTGTTGGATGCTAGGACAAAGGATAACCTTTAGATTAAAAAATCAACTTTTGGACAAACTGTCGTGAAACACCATCAGTTGAAGATTTTTTATGGAACGAATATTTTTGATTACTGACCCTACAATAGATTTATATTTATTTATGTAAGTTTTAATGCACACACTATGATACATATGTCTGCAGTAAATACACTTGTTTTTTACTCTAATGTATATGTTTCCTTAAAAATATCGTCTTTAAAAAATCTCGTTGCACCTAAATAAAACTTGCGCTATCGCTTCTTTACAGATTCGAAATAATTTGATTTCACTTTTTTTTTATGGCATATAACACACTGTGGACAGTAGATTACATCCACTTATTCTAACATTAATTTTTTGTTGGTTTTAAGGTCTCCTGTATCATTTGAATCCTGAGGGGAACAGCTATGCTCAGAATAACTTTCGTTTCTTGTTACTCTTTGTGCCTTTAATAGATAAGATCTGTAACATATCATATGATATAAAAAAACATTACCAGATTATTTGTCAAGTGTATTAAGAAGTCCATCATTCAGAAATGCACTTGTATCTTTTATTTGCTTTCTCCCAGAGTCAGTCCCATATAATAATTATTTTCCTTTTAAACTGCACAACACAAATTTCACGAGATTCTTTGGTTTTCTTACTGGGTGGTGAGCTTTTCAATCTTAGCACCTGCACTTTTTCACTCTTTGCTCATTTCTAGTAACAAATATATCATAACTGTATACATTTTGGAAATATTTAAATAGATAAGTTTAGAAATGATATGGTATTTTTTCACATGAAATTGAAAGCAGTTATTTGTTTTACTATAAAATTACATCCTTTGATTATCATTTATATATATATCTTTTGATCTTTTAAATAGTTTCAGTACAATTTATTACATTTAAAAGGACGCATCACACCTCCATTTTAGGCACAGAAATAGAATTTAAATAATTTTCCTTCGAAAAAACAAGATGGTAGTTATATATATAAAACGACCATGAGATATACCATGTGATCAATTTTTTTATCTCCATCTGTATAGCATGTATAAAGTGTCTAAAAATACAGCCCTCTGCATCTTGAAAATCGAACAGAATATTCTCAGTTCCTAGACCATAGAGGTGCCTACATCTTTGGTAGATTAGCAACATCTTGATACCAAGACAGAGAAACCAGTTTCTGGACTATTACAGGAATAGGTCAAGATGTCAAGATGGGGTGCAGGATCAAGGTACCTTCAAAACTAGATTTTTGAAGAAACAATCTATATTAGTTGCAGAAATATTATAAGATTTCAAGTAAAGTTTGTAGAACGGCAGGACTTAGCATTTATTAGAAGTTATAATTATGTGCTTATCTGTATTAATAATATTATTTAGCACCACGTCTTACTACCCGTTCGGGCTATACGCTTTAAGTACTAATTACGCTAATGGATTAGGAATTGGGAAGGTTGAAATTAGAGGAAGTGAACCCGCATTTGCGTGGAGGGAGAGTGGAAAACCATTTAGGAAAAACCACCCCCAGTTCACCCGACCGAGATTCTTATCTGTATTAAGCGAAGCTAATGAACTAGCTACATGTTACTAGTTACATGTTACAACTCAGAAAATAATGTTAATAATTTGTGGGGTGGGAGGATACTCAAGATCTATTCTCTTTGTAATGTCTCTTCGCAACTTGTAGTTCTATGGAATTGCCGTTTTATAAAGGTTAATGTTTTATATGCTGCACAAAAAAGGAATCGAGAAGACTGTGACTTAGGTAAGATGGTGGTGCTAAGATGGTAGGCCTTTTTTCAGAATTAATTGAGTAGTTATGTTTATATTTTCTTGTAAACAATGTCAACAAATAAGATCGTCTTGTTAAAGTGAAAAGTATAATGCTTTTCTAAACAGTATTGTTTTAACGTTTTAACTAGAAACCAAAGCTACCATACCATTTTTACTTGATTTATTATCAAACATCAATTTGTTCTAAAATAAATATTTTTGGGCTTTCTACTTAAAGTTTAAAATATTCATTTAAGTTGGTTGAAGTTTATTTATAAGCTATTGTATACACCCTTACAACTTTAGACTATTTGAAGGGGTTGGGGCAAAAACATGATAATCCTCATTTGACGACCAAATATGTTGGTAGTGATTTCTGGTTGCATATCACCCCTACAAGTTGTTTTATAATCAGTCAAGGCCTTGAAGATAGTTGTTATTATCCATGAATATTTTAAATTATTTTATATATATAGATTTCAGGATTGTATAGACGTTTAAATAGTGGAAATATTCCATATAAATCATTGAGGGTTATCATGTTTATGCCCCAACTCCTTCATATAATAGCATTATTTATATTGCAATGAGAATTTAAAAAAGGTCCCACACAATGTTTATTTTACAACAAGAATTTGTTAACCAATATAAAAAGTTAAATATACAATCAGTCTCCCAAATCAATTATATTTGCAATAATTTTGCGTCCTTCACTATGAATAGTTGGTTTAGCACACTTATTTGAAGCCATTTTAGAAACACTTTAAGTACCTTGTATTTAATGTTGATTAGGTATCCGTAATGTTTGTCAAAATAAGTAAAAATAAAGTAAAAACACTTCTAAACAAAATTACTGAACGTCCTAAACTATCAAACCTACGCGCACCCCTCGGTAGGATGACCGGAGTCTACTGTACATGCCATAACGTCAAGATAAAAGTTGATGACGCGTATCATTGGTCTCCCCCTTCATTATTCAAACGGCGGTTCCCAAAGTGTGATCAGTGGAGCCCTTGGTGCTCCTCAAAGAATTTCCCAGTGTTCCGTGAATAGATTGGAAATAAAAATAAATAAAATATGACAATATATCAAAACTGTGAATTTATGCATCCATGAACTGTGCATAGGTAATTATTGGGTTGAAATTATTTACAGACTGCACTCAGTGAAACCAGACAAAGAGATTAGTGGGTGCCAGTTCACCCTGTCTCTCTGAGAACTTCGTTGTACTTTCAGATAAGATTGTTTGCTTCGACACCTTTCTAGAATTTTCTGGGAAGTTTATATTGCATGTAAAAAAATCTCGTGTTTCTTTGCACCTTCAGTCAGTTGAGGTTCAGTCAGTATACAGTCGAGAGTGGGAAACAAATCAAGTAGCAGTGCAATGTTATTTATTTGAATGTTGGAAAAGCCAACCTGGCGTCAAAGCAGTACGAGTGCTTGAATGATTTGACATCTGATTATGCGGTAAAAGAGACATTTGCAACTAAAGAGTCACTATCAGAATTTTGATGTCAGCTTCGAGAAGAATTTGAAGTTTTGTCAGATAGAGCGAAAATAGATCTTCTTTCCTTTGCAATAACTTACTTATGTGGATCAGAATTATTTGCCTATGTGGCTACTAAAACAAAAGATCCCAGCCCAATGCAGAGCCAAATGTTCGGTTGCAGCTGTCCCAAATTCAACCAGATATAGCCAAATTGTACAAATCAAAACAAATCAGTCCCATACCTTGCATTGAAATTTATGTTCGTGGTCTATACTTTATCGTTCTTTTTATATGTCAAGTGGCTTATTTTTGCAGCCATGAAAATGGTTTTAACACTATCTGTGTAGGTAACATATTATGGATTTGCAATACCTGCTTGGTATTAGTTATCAAATACGTATCTTTAGGTTAATCTATGTTTTTGGTTGTTGTTTTGCGTTTATGAAGTTAAGTTCCTTAGTTCTCTTAAATTAAAGAAGAAAGTAACATTTATAATGAAATAAAACGTGATGTTTAACATGCCCAAATGCTTAAACATCCGTTTCCATCGTGAATACTGCTGTAATTCAGTTTAGTATCTATCTATTTAGAGTATATGGGAAAATATTGTCGCTCTTATACCAAAGACACTTACGTGGAAAATTGTTGTTTTGAGAAAACAATATTTAAAGTTACAATTTTCAATAGCTTTCAATAAGAAAACTTTAAATTTAGATCAAAATTTAAGCTATTTAGAAATCTAAAAATAATTCATGGTTTTACTATAGGATAACATATCGACTAACAACTTTAGAAAAACGCATTTAGGTAAATATAGCAAAAAATGAATGTACATGCCTTTAGCATCAAGGCCACTATAGTGCTCCGTGACAAATTTCCCTCCTGAAAAGTGCTTCGCGATTCAAAATGTTTGGGAACCGCTGCTTCAAGTAGTTGACATTCTTTCCGCATGCAATATTTATTGTGTCGAGTAATAACTGTGTGATTTTTTCCTATAGCTCTTTTAGAACACTTACTCTCTTTTATGAGTGTTTCGCGCCCTTCTGGCCATGCCAATGTTTTTGGAAGAATAGATAAGCTATCCGGAGCTTTCATATGCTCCCGTGTATATATATATATATATATATATATATATATATATATATATAT
>CABFVZ010003056.1:0-26086 GCA_902151445.1 Timema monikensis
TTCATCTCGCAATCACCCTACCATTACACATTAGCGTAAGTGCGTATAACCCGAATGGGTAGTAAGACGCGGTGCTAATAATAATAACTATATTAACAATGAAAAGGGAGTTTTAATAAATAATGTTGTGTTTCACGTTTCTCTTTTCTAGTTTCCTCTTTCGCGTTTCTTCACTCTTGATTTTTTTAAGCAAATACACACACACATACACAACATATTCATACTAAAAAAGTAGTCACCAGTGTGTAATGTTTTTTTGTACTGTAAAAAAAATATGATCACCATAAAATTATAGTTGTAGATTCTCAAAATAGACTTAATAAATATTCATAAAAATGTGCAAGTAGGTCAACTTTAACAGGATACTTACTCGCCACCTCTTCATTTACAGAAGAGTTTGGAGTTCGGGTACCGGACAGGTGTACTAAGGGTAGTTTTCCCAAGTGAATTTCCACTATCCCTCCACGCGAATATGGGTACATGTCCTATACATCATACCTTTCTCATTGTTACCCTATTGACGTAATTAATATATCTAGATGTTAGTCTGGTAGTAAGACGCGGTGCTTGAAAAACCACCATCTAACCTTAAATATGGGCCTTAATTTATATGGACATAATCTTGTCGATCGATATGAAACTTGATCCAAAATATGATTAAACATGAGCCTATCATAAAGATAGAAATATAATATTTCTTACCTTAATAAGGTGTCAAATATCTTATAACCAATAAAAAACTTTAATAAATCATAAATACACATATTTTAAAAATAGAGGATGGTAAATTATAATAGCCAAAAAATAAATCACCTCTTCTGATCACTAAAAAAAAACTAAACAATAAAAATTCATCAAAAATATGTGTTTTTTTAAATCTCGATATTTTCGATTGTTGCAAAGACCGACCCACGAAGCACTAGAAATGTCTCAGGGAATTGGGAGCTTATGCTTAAATGTTTTATTTATAAAATATTGAGTAATAAAACAACACGTTTACTCGTTTTCAAATTCCAAATATATGTAAACTAAAAAAAATGTATATTTATTGTAAATTGACAAAGTATGAGTAATGAAAAATAAATAGTAGGCCTTTTTAGGCCTGTCCAAAAAACAACATATATTTCCGTTTGAATGATGTGTATGACAGCGAATACTAATAGCTCCATAATTATATGCTAATATCACTACCAGATATGACGTATGTAGAGCAAAAAAAAATACACTGCTTCTTGTAGATGATTGAAACAAATATGTTTGATATATGTCTTGATTAGATCTGTATAGCTCTTGGCAAAAATAAAGAAAGGTTGCAAGTTTCTAATGGGAATTAGAATGATACGACTAATAAGGTGGAGTGATTTTAGCTCGTAGCATAAGGTACCACAGAGTAATATAGGCACCAGGTTTTACTAGATCCAGAACAATCCCATCAAACACTATTCAATCTATCTATGCTTATATTTGGGGAATAAAACGAGCCCATGCGACAACAAAACTACACACTTTGGTGGCCGCATGCTCTAAGATGTCACTCTCGCACTAGACTAGATTGTCGAGGTTCGAATCCCGGTTGGGTCCACTGGGGGTGGTTTTACGCTTCCTCTAATTATAGTATTCCTCATCCCTGAAACTAATTGCGTATAGATCGAACAGGTAGTAAGACGTGGTGCTAAAAATAAAACTTGCGCTTGGTTTGGAAGGTTTTCAGTGCTCCAAATCCAACTATCTCTTAGGTCCATCCGCATATTTTAATAAAGAGGGGGATAATATTAAAGAAAATGTACACAAATCTGCGTGGAGAGGAGGTGGTACAATATTTTAAAGGGAGGGGTTTGGGGTTGGAAACCTAAGTACACCCGGTCATTTTTCTAAATGTATTTGAGGTATTTGACGTGCACTTTCTGAACTGACTTATTATATCAGTACATGACTTATCAACTAACTTAAATCCAGAACAGACACAACATACATGTTACATGTTATTATTATTATTATTATTATTATTATTATTAGCACCGCGTCTTACTACCCGTTCGGGTTATACGCACTTAGGCTAATGTGTAATGGTAGGGTGATTGTGAGATGAAATGGAGGACCTACAGTTTAGCGTGGAATCCGAACCACGGTGGAGGCTTGACATTCCTCGTACATGTTGTTTAGTCATCACTGTGTGAAATGAGAAACTCACAATCCCCCAATAAAACATTTTTCAGCCATGCTAGGAATGGAACCCTTGATCTACGCTTTGTTCAGCAGACAGACAGACACGCAGTCAACTGAGCTACAGTTTCAGACGTTTACCCGGCCGGTTTTCGAGCTACAAACCTGCCCATCACCGAGAACCAAGAGAAAACGAGACTGACACATTTTCCGTGTGACCATCCACGATTGTTTTTACATAATTTAAACATCAATCTTATTGATAATACATGTTTAAACATATAAAAATAAATATTTTTTATCACCACGTCTTACTACCCGTTCGGGTTATACGCTTAAGTACTAATTACGGTAATGCATTAAGAATTGGAAAGGTTGAATTTAGATGAAGTGAACCCATATTTGCGTGAAGGGAGAGTGGAAAACCTTTTAGAAAAAACCAACCCCAGTTCACCCGAGCGAGATTTGAACCGCAATCTCGTCGTCTTCCTCAGTCTAGCTCTACACGAAACTAGCGGGTTAACTAACTACGCCCCCAAGGCGGGTATGAATATGTAATTATAATCAGGGATTATAGTCAAAGCCGTACCCAATTGTATTTGTGGTGGGAAGACGAGTGGGACCAGAGGGCGAATCACTTAGGTCCTACCTTTGGTGATTCGTGGGGAACTTACGCAACAGGATGTGACAAAGCATTTTTGAAAACATAAAACCCTTTTTATAGCAGCTTAAAAATGTTTTAAATACATAATTGGGGTTGTGTTATCAATTTTATAAGACCCCCAAAAGGTGACCTGGTGGTCTAGGAGTAAGGTCTCGGACTTCTGTGTTGGGGGTCCGGGGTTCAATCCTCGGTCCCGGCACAGATTTATCTGATTACCAAACCCTTCCTTCACCTCTGACAAGACATCTTGTGAATGTGGGGAATGCCCAGGCCTCCACCGTGGTTCGGATCCCACGTTAAACTGTAGGTCCTCCATTTCATCTCCCAATCACCCTACCATTACACATTAGCGTAAGTGCGTATAACCCGAACGGGTAGTAAGACGCGGTGCTAATAATAATAATAATAATAATAATACCCCAAAAGGCTACTAGCCTAGGCATCAAATAGGAACACGAAAATATATCATTAATAATATTTTTGGTGGAGTTGAGGGTTATTTTAATCTCCAAACCACTAAAACACTCCGCCTTGATTAACTTTTATAGTAGGATTCTGGGGGTTATAAAGTTTTAGAAAATACAAATACATTGTTTATAGTCAACATTATATTATGTTATTAAATTTTAAATTAATTTTATCCTCTAGTTATTAATATTAACTTTCAAAGGGTACAGAGCTGAAAATCACATGACTTGACGCATAAATATAAGAAAAATTGTTTTTAGTAAATTTTGTTAAGCGTCAAAAAGGTTTCTTCCTGTCCGAGTTGTTTGTGTCGAGTAGCGCTGGGGTCAACTCCAAGTTGGTTACGACACGATGGGCGTTTCTCCCACGAGTCGGCTGCATCTGTTTTCACAATCATGGATTATACAAACTCTCTGATGTCACACTTTAGATTTGAATCGGCCGTGGGGTTAAGAGCACTGAAGACTCACTACCATTTGTCTCTGGTTTTAATCTCGTGGGAGCTGTCAAGGAAAGTGTTCAACGTACAATTTCTAAACCGATGTGTTTTTAATACAACTTACAGACTAACTTAATACAGGACAAACGCCCAACAATACAAATTTGGCACCTGCACCTAGATATTTATTAATTGTATGACGGGATGAACCTGGTCTGGTTCGATATTACCAGTCCTATTCTATTGGCTTGTTAAAAATAGCTATGTGGTAGTGTTGGGGGTGGGGGTATATATATATAGCACCACAACTTACTACCGTTCGGATTATACACCTATGTAATAATAATTCAAATATGCAAGAGAGGGGAAGGTTGAATTTATAGGAAGTGTACCCACATTTTCGTGGAGGGAGAGTGGAAAACCATTTAGGGAGAACCAGCCTCAATTCACCCAACTGTAATTGAACCTCGATCTCTCCGTCATCGGCATTCTAGTCTAATTCAAGAATGACGTCTTAGACTATGCGGCCACTGAGGTGAATTAAAAACAATAATTACATCGTATTGAAGATGTTGGTATTTTAAAGTTAGGGTACTTAACGTGTTCTTTCTCAACACTACTTATTTCAGCGAACAAATTAAAATACTAATCTAACCTAAATTAACGCAACCCATAGTAAAATTTCAAACACTCATTATAGATATTATGAATATTGTAGGTGGAGTGGTTTTCAGTCAGTTCGATTTATGCGTATAGCCCGAACGGGTAGTAAGACGTGATGATAATAATAATAGTTAGATTTGAATTATAAGTTGTTTGTTGATATATAATTCAATCAAAAAATCCCACCCCATAATAATACCCATTCCGATTTCAAGCATTTAACCAAGATAATGAGATAGGAATAAGAAGGGTTGATTTTAAAGGCTGTGTACCCGCATTGGTGTGTATGGAGATAAGAAAATCATCTTGTCAAAACCATTCCTAGTATACACAATTGGGATTCGAACCCCGATGTCCTCGTCATTGAAAATCCAGTCTATTACGAGTCTGACGGCTTAGAGTTAGAATTTACGACTATACACACGAGGGACATTATTGATATGATTTTTGTTATTATTATTGTTACTAAAATCTTATCTTTATAACTTAATTTCTAAGTTTATGTGGCATTGAGCACAAAGTTAGCTCACAATTCCTGAAGAAGTGCCCTTGATAAATTTATTTATTACCTTATTTCCCCCTCTCTCATCAAACACATCCGATTTGAGTGATGTAACCAGGACGGTATGCAGAACAACGTATGCTGATCGAGGCCGGCTTATCTATATGGTAATTTCTAACTGTCGAGGTAAAGATTATCATATTATCAACGTGACCGAGTAAATAATACAGAAATGATAGAAAATAATTATAAATAAAATTAAAACCACGTCGATTATCACGCGTAAAAAGGCGCAAGTCTCGTCTCGTTTGGTTTTGCGATGACGTGGAGGTTAGGGTTGAAATCCCAGTCGGTTGTACTGAGGTGTTCCCCCCCCTCCAGATGGTTTCCCACTCTCCCTCCATGAAAATTTGGGTGCACTTCCTTTAAAAGTTCACCTTCCTCTAGCTCACCACACCCGATATCATATCTAATGTGAGTACAGGTTTTCTGGAGAAAAAAACTATTTTCACTCTATCTCGATTAACTGTTAGCAAATCTCCCGGCTTTCAGTTGTGTTGGAAGGTGGTGGGCTGAGGTAAAATGAAGATACTGTCAACAGTTGCAGCCGTCAAGGAAAAGTTGACCACAATAAAACAATAAAAAGACAACGCTGTATCTCAATAGTAATCATGTAATTCCTTCAGAGATGATACCCAGTGTAGTGTAAATATGCGGCTAGCCCGGCCGGGAAGTAGGCCTATAATATAACATGTTGCCCATAAGTAAAATGTTTACTTTTTAAGTTGCGATTTAAGGCTCGTAAATTAGGAATGTTCATCAGATATAGTTTGTATACCTCGCATTTTGAATGTGTAAGAATATAAAACCCGCATTGATGGTCACTCTGACTAAATGTCAGGCTCATCTAGTCTGGTTTGACGGTGACTGGGAGACTGGGTCTCAATTCCCAGCCGGTTGTTCGGGGGATGGTTTTCCTTAAATTATTTCCCACTCTCCTTCCACGAAAATTTGGATACAATTGCTCCAAATTCTAGATACTTCGTTCCTTACTTTCCCCATTAGCATAATTATCATGCATACATATAATCCGTACGGGTGGTAAGACGTGTTGGAAGAAAACACCCGCATTGAATCCGTTATTCGTGTCTAACTACCCAACCTTGGTATTCCATATTTTTTTTATAGCTTTTGAGGAAATGTATCCTCATTCACATAGGGGCAGAGGGAAATAAATTTAAGAGAAAATTCACCTCAACAAACCTGATCAGGATTCTAAAGCCGACCTCCCCTCACCTCAGGCAAACCAGATAAGACAAGCTTGACGCCTTTGTCCACGTGTGCGTGAGGGCGATTGACGGCCACGAAATATTTTTAAGTATCTGCTGAAGTCTGTAAGGGCTCGCTCGACTTACGGAGCAGACCGTCCGGTCCTTTCAACAACCAGACGAAATGTTAGCGGCGCTCGTGCGTGGCCCCGATACTATCGTGCCAGAGCGAGGAGACATGTTAATGACATTACGTACGTCGCAGTGAGCGAGGCGGAGAGGGCGCACGCACTCCGACCAGCGAGAGCCTCCAAACCAAGGCGGCAACAACAATAGGCTCTTATTTCGGATCCTGGCTGTGCCCAGCACCTCCCTTAACAAACGTGGGGCCCGATTTGGCGGCAGCCTGGTCTAACGCACTAATCTCATGTTGGACTATACTTCAGAAGATCGAAGGTTGCTCACAGTCGGGTGCACTAAGGGTGGTTTTTCCTAAATGGGTTTTCACTCTTCCTCAACGCAAATTCAGGTGCTTTTCCTCTCAATTAAGTTTTATTAATCCCTAACCCATTCGTGTAATTAGTACAAAGGCGTATAACCTGAATAGGTAGTAAGAGGTGGTGCTAAAAAATACATGGGGCCCTGGGCAAACTTCATTTGCGGGGCCCCCAATTAACTGCCTCACCCCCACTCGGAAAAATTAAAAAAAAATTAATTTTTGTTTAATGTTGTTAGTGGTTTACACCTGTACACACGTTTTGCCCTAAAAACTAAATAATGTAATCTTTGATGCTAAAACTCATGTTTTTGTACTTATAAGGTTTGATTTTCCCACAATCCTTATTTAGGTTTTCTTCCCCAATGAAAGGGATATGTATGAAGGTACACAGAATAACTGTGCCAAGTTTGAATTAAATCGGTTAATCTGGTCAAAAGTTATCGTTAGACAAATCCACCACAGGCAGACAAATGCAAATCGGTGGAGTTAAAACTGAGAATCCACTTCACTCGTTTAATAAACCAAAGGTGACCTGGTGGTCTAGGGGTAAGGTGTCAGACTTCTGTGCTGGCGGCCGGGGTTCAATCCTCGGTCCCGGCACAGATTTATCTGATTTCCAAACCCTTCCTACACCTCTGACAAGACATCTTGTGAATGTGGGGAATGCCAGGCCTCCACCGTGGTTCGGATCCCACGTTAAACTGTAGGTCCTTCATTTCATCTCACAATCACCCTAACATTACACATTAGCGTAAGTGCGTATAACCCGAACGGGTAGTAATACGCGGTGCTAATAATAATAATAATAATAAACCAAACCAAATGATTATGTTTTATTTGTTTTTACACTCTGACAATATTTGCTAGATCACCTATACATGGAGCCTACTACACTATAACTCGAGTTTCTTTCCTCTCCATCTTAATTACTTATTCTGAGGGGTGAGGATTGGGCAGGTAACTGGTAGAAAGTGTATCAACATTAGCATAAGAGGGGATTAATAAACATGGTGATACATCCCATGTCGGAAAACACCTCCATTGAACGTAGATTAGAATCTTATGGAATCCGGAGGTGCTTTACCACATTCTCCTAGTCACAATCCATCGCGAGTCTGACGCCTTAGTCTGTGTAGCCATTGATACAGGTCTGATATAATTCAACACGTAATAGTTTACGAAGCTGGTACACTTTAATGTGAGTGGATGCACTTGGAAGTTGCAATCTAAACTTTCGATTCTCACTCATCCCGGTGAACGCATGTACTAAGGTGCCGGTCTTATTTTGTCCGATTTACCGGTGGCAAGGGATGTTGGGCTCGAATCCCAGCCGGATGTATTGAGGTGGCTTCTCTTAAATTGTTCCCCCAATATATCTCTTTTTTTTCTCCGTGCAAATGCCTGTACATTTATTCTAAATTCCACCTAACTCATCTCTATCCGGTTAGTGTAGATATGCTTATATCCCAGAAAGTCAAAACCACTCTAATAAATAGTAAAAAAGGAGGAGGTCTATGAATTTAAAGCAACCGCAACACAATACATACTAAGAGGTAATAGGGAAAGTCAGTAGATAGGTAGTTTGTATATTGAATAATGGGTTCAGAGTTTGATTCCCTTATCTTTTTTACTTTATAATTTTGTCCATCAACTGTGTCCAGTTCCAGGTGCACTTTTTTTTATCAAGCCATATATTTACCATTACCGGCTTGCTGGGCCTGTCATAGCTTCATATGCCTTATAATTTAACTTAAAGACTAGAACAGGCACAACATCCAGTCTCCAACCGTTAATTCATCAATGTGAAATGGTAAACTTACATTTCAATAATGATAAATTTTTAGACCATGCCGGGAATCGAACCAGTGAGCAATAGCTCAGTAGACAGACACGCTACAGACTGATCTAAGGTGTCGGATAATTTTATCTTAGAGTGAAAGGTTAATTAATATCCTAGAGTTTGGGCCCTTAACTAAGTGGATTAAGTCACTCTTACGCTAAATCTAAATAACACACACATAATACACATGGACAGGGTAGGAGAAAACGCCCCTGTCATTCAATCTGGAATCAAACCCCCGCTTCTTTAGAATACGTCTAACACTCTAATACACCCCGTTTAGTGCGAAACTCGTGGAGCATAATAGTCCCTTCCTCAACTTACTCTACTGATATTAATATTATTTTGTCCTCTTTTATAATTTAAAATTTTGGGACATCCTCTCATTTCTATTAAATGAGCTCTCAGTTACAAGGCAGACGGCCCTGACCTACACGGAGAGTCCAGCCATACAGCCAGTGGTGTACTCAGGTTGGGATGAATATGGCATCACTCCCTCGTTCCCAAATAAAAAATAATTTTAATTAAATCTAAAGATGCAAAAATTAACAATATAAAGAGCGCTGAAAATAAGATAAGTTTACATTTTAAAACGAGGCTTACTATTTGATATTGAGATCATAAATATTAAATTTCTTACTTTAATCAAGTCTGGGTGCGTCACTATACACAACTGAACTGTAGTTTGAAAATTTTGAAATCCAGGTCAAAAGTTACTTCTTCAATAGATTAATAAATCAGTATCTGTGTATACTTACGGGTGAGGTCAATGGAGAAAGACTGGGCTCAAATCTCGGTTACACTAGAAGCAGTTTGTTAGCTAACCTTCATCCCTCAATTTTCCGAGGGAGTTTTTCCATCCTCTTCCCAGGTGAATTATTGTGCATTTACTCTTAATTACGAGTTTCATTCCTCCCTCAAGTTAATTTGCTGTGTTAAACATTTAGATTTTTTTTTTTTAAATCATTTCGGAATTGACATCTTCAGTTCCCCCTAAAATGTTACGCCCTGTTAAAGTTAAGACTCGCATCAGTGGTCGAATAATAAAAGGCATCACTCTCTCAATATACTGGATTACCATAATCCCATCCGAGGGAATTGAGGGTATGTTTTTAATAAAGGTGTATTCATTCTTCTTCCACGCAGGTTTTGGTACATTTTCTATGCATTCTATCCTTATCATTCCTATCCCATTTAGTATAACTAAGTCCGCATAGCCCGGACGAGTGTTTAGACGTGGAGCATGGAATAAACAGTTAAAATTGATGTTGTTATGCACGATACAAATTATTTATCCTTATGATTCAACTTGTTTATTTATTCAGATCCCATAGTTTAATTTTATTCGCACATTATAAATCGGTCAGAGGTAAAATACGACTACTAAATGAATTAGAATGAATATAGCCAGCCGGCTGGAAAGGTGTTTTCACAGAGGGTCACAAATATTTATGCGTTCTTTTTATTTGAACTTACGTTTTATTTACTGAAATGTTCCAGTGAAAATATTTATTTTACTTTACTTAAGATGTTAAACTTATGCTTTTTATAGTACAAAACACGATTTACAAACAAGTCTGACCTATAACTCAAAAGAAATACCCATTATAAGTTACAGTAATTAATAATAGTTTATTAGACGTTATTAGGGACACGGACACACATATTAGAATATTTTAGGCATCTCCAATGATAAAAATCAACTACCCCAAAGTTAGAGTAAGTTTTTTCTATGTGTGGAAGATGGTATCAGCCAAAATTAAAGTAATATCAGAGTACATTTAATTTTTAAATAAATGAGAGCGTATTTTTAAACTAGACAGCTTAGGGAATCAGTTCAAAAACGTCAAGGTTGGTTGGAATTGGAAGTTTAGCAAATATGTTAATCCGGTGACAACGTAAACTTTTTCTTTTTCGTAACTCGTCAATCTATCTACGCATTCCTTCGTGTAACACTAACTCCCTTTGCCTGACGGTTTCCTTAATGAAATAAACAAAACAAACTTGAGTTGAAGTGATCGACTTAACTTAACATACTGTGAAGATTCCCGGAAGCATTTAAAGCAAATAAAAATATGCAGAGCCACTTGCAATTCATACCCCCCACTCACATCACTTCTCTAGAAAGATACACAGCTTTTACCAAAGGAAAGAGAGTTTGTTTTCAAATACCTTTATAGATTCTGTCTGGTCTCTTTGTAAAAATCTTAGTTCTGATCTATAAATAGTTCATTTGTTTGGTCTAGTGTCAAAATAGATCCAATAATTTAACAGACCCTTTGAACTCACATTGTTTGCCAATTATTTATACATCCCAGTGGGGCTTTGAAAAAAACCTAGGAATGACTATAATATTACTACTTAGAGTATATGCACCGGTAGTAACATCCACTTCTGTGGTTGCATGGTCTAAGGCACTACTCTCGCAATAGACTAGACTGCCGATGAAAGGGAGATTGTGGTTCAATCCCGGTCGGGTGATTATTCCTAAATGGTTTTCCACTCTCTCCCTCCACGTAAATGCAGGTACACTTCCTCTAAGCTCAACCTTCCATTAGTGTAATTAGAACATAAGTGTATAAGCCGAACGAGTAGTAAGACGCAGGGCTAAAAAGTGTGGTCACATGGTCTAAGGAGTTACTCTCACAACAAACTGGATTGAATGTAACGAGCCGAATCAAGACCATGTGTGCTGAAAGTGATTTTCCACATGTGATTTATCACTGTACTTATACCATCATCTCCCTTCACTAATGCGGGTGCATTTCATTGAATTATCTACCCTACATTTACCCTATCAATCTTATCAATAAATAAATCTTTTGTCAGAATGTATCAACTAAAATCTTTATTTAGAAATAAAGTATTTGGAGTTTAATAAAGACTACTTCAAACTTAAGCTGGTGGGGTTTGTAATGCGTAAACAAGATTGTCAATGAGATAAGTTAAGATCCAAGAGATTGAAATTGGGTTTAATTCCCATCTGGGTACATTGGGGGTGGATACTCCCCAGCCTCCACCCAGGCAAATGCTCGTCTATTTAACTGAAATAAACCTTACTCGTGTTTGTCCTTAAATCAGTGCAAGTTGCTGATATTATGGACGAGCAAAGGCTACCTAACAATAAAAACGCCCCCTTTATGTCTCTTAAAAATGACACAGCACTTTGGCGAGGAGGATGGATAAGGAACATTTGTTAAATTAACTTTAAAACTATATTTTACCGTGAACCGAATATACCTAGTACACCCTGATTGTAGTGGATTTTATGTGCTTATACCTCACATCGGTGGACACTCCAATTAAACGTCAGGCTCATCTATCCTGGTTTATCAGTGACGATTGGTCGGGGTTTGAATACTAGCTGAGTGAAATGATTTTTTGTAAATACTTTTTGCGCATTCTCTCTGCGTAAATACGGATATATTCTATAAATTCTACCTTTCTCATACCTAACCCACTAGGGTAATTACAATTAATATAGGCCAGATGGTTAGTAAGGCGTGGTTGAAAAATTGTTCATGCCTTGCTTGTTAGCCTTTCACTAATAGATAACCGGAATTCCAACTAGAACTTATAAATGTGTCAAGTTGTCAAGTCAACGCTTAGTGCAGAGGTTGGCAACATATTTTTCAATGTAGCTACAAATGTGGTGAATGAGAAGTTAAGTTCGCCACACAATATAACATTTGAGAAGCTAAGCTGCTCAATCAAACATTATAAACAACACAAACTGTTTGATGAAAAACTTTATTCAATAGATGTACATTTTGACAACTCAGTTACAACCGTCTACGGTACAAATAATGAACAATGTTCGGATTGAAAATATAAGACAATTTAATGAAAAATTCGAACATTCTTTTGCTTCCAATGATATGCAGGAAATATCAAGTTACAAGCACACGCCATCAGGAAAAAACTTATTCTACTATGGAAGTTGACAAGCTAAAATTCGCCACACCTTTATGGCAGATTGGGAATGCCAGGTCTCCACCGTGGTTCGGATTCCACGTTAAACTGTAGGTCCTTCATTTCATCTCACAATCACCCTACCATTACAACATTAGCGTAAGTGCGTATAACCCGAACGGGTAGTAAGACGCGGTGCTAATAATAATAATTTATGGCAGATTCACCACTTGTGGCGATTGGTGGCAGGCTTTCCCACCCCGGGATTAATGCCTTAGAGCTCTTGACTAGACAGCAAACCACCACTAAAAAAATACATTGAATGAAGTATAAATCTCGTTCTGCTAGTTCGATTAATAAATAATATCCTAGTTAATTTTAAAACATACCTTAAGAATTATTTTAATCTATGATCCCATGAAAACTTTTTTTAACGTATTTTTAATTGTCCATACCTAATTTTATGCGCCATACGTTTAGGTAAATTCTTTGTTACATTTCAGCTAGAAAATTACCTATTTAAATGAATCCTTACTTTGAACTATAAAAATAACTCTAAGTAATTGTGTTTAATTCAGTAACAAAGACCTATTATAAAATATGCTTAGTCATGACGTTTGATGCTTAAAAAAGAAAATTCAAAGAGAAAAATTTGAATAGGAACGTTGGCTAGCTAAACAAATAAGTAACAAAAACAGTTTTCCATTCGTAGTTGTTTCTAAAATAAACAAAGTTCAACAAGTGCTACCGTAGATTTTTGAAGGGGTAATGCTTAACTGTATGTATGTATGTATATAATAAACTTTTTTTTCATGAACTGTACAATATAGGAATAAAACATCCATATTAATAAGAATATTATATCTGACGTGCACTTTCTAGACACGCAGATGCTATCAACACATGACCTGCGAACTAACTTAATCAGCCCCAGCGCCTAAATTCACAAATTCACTAATTGGATAATAGGATGAACATGTGTACAAATGGTAAATATATCCGCTGGAATCATCCGGAAACAAACACGTATCCCATAGAATTGTCTTTCAGCAAACCACTTAGTTAAGGAGACTGACTTAGGTCATTGGGAAGACGCACTGACCACTGAGCTTCAAAATTAAAACAAAATCCTATTTCAACTTCATGAATTGGTGTTAAAAGATCTTTGGCTCAAAATTGTATCTGCAATTCCAATAGTTGAGGTATCCAAGTATCCGCAAATGGTGGGTAAGTGGCAAAATGCTTCATTTTTGGTTTATTATATTATCACGTAGACAGGGATGCTGGGGCCCGAGTTCCAGCAGGACATACTGAGCTATTTGTTCATAAATGGTTTACGCCATTATATTATTCAAATGCGGAAACACTTAATCAAAATACTTCCTCATCACCACCTCATTTGTGTGAATATGTGAAAATCCCTGATGGATAGTAATGCGTGAAGCACAAATAATAAAAATATACGTCTTTCGAACCATGAGCCATGCCCCAGGTAAAAGTGTAGGTAAGACCAATTAAGGGCAGTATTTTTTCATTTTTATATCACAACTATTTTTTTTGTTGAAATAAATCAAATAACTTTCTAGTAGAAATATAAAGTTTAATTTTCTTCACATGGTGATATGGACATTAGTAGGATATCTTTCATGGGGGAATTTAACCACTTTTTCTCTTCATTTAAAAGTGTATCATCAAATTCCGCTGTGCTCATGACAAAAATGCAATTACTGTTGATATTATCACGTATCTACTGAAGCAAATTTTATTAATTTTAAGTAAAAAATGGTTTAGCTGTAAAATCTGCAAAATCATTTACCTTAACTCGCGTTTCCTACACCCCCCACCTTAAATTTACGCCTGTGACATATGTTTCGAACAATGACCGCCGAGTTTGTCTGTAGCGTGGTGTGCGTGCTTTCAGGCGCTTCAACTGTTGAATAAACCACGAGTAACGTCGAACTTACGGTAGAATCGGTCTGCCATTTATCAGCACTTATCAAACTCTTGCATAAGCTAGTGGCACTTGTTTTGTGTGTTATCAACAAACATAAATGTTCTTAATCAGTAACTTCTGACAGTTAACTTAACTTTTGACAACAATTAGATAAAGTTGAAACTTTTGTTAGTGCTGTAAGTATTAAACTTGATTTTTATATCTTCCCAAGGTGGTAATAGAATACGTACGATATTACAACTAGCTACTTTCATCATCCCTACTCCATTTACTATACCGATATCCCAGATGGATATTAAGACACAAAGCACCTAAAACGAAATACGGTATACAAACTAATTCATCTCTAGAACAAACATAATACCACAGAGAAAGGGATAACACCAAGTAGCTCTCCCCGTCAATAAGTCACCGTAGAAGGGGAATCACCATTTACATCGATTATACTTTTCTTAAGTTGGGCCTGGAATCAAACCCAACAGCCTTGAAGCAGTAAACATACTCACTATTGACTGAACTGAAGTGTTAGATCAAGATACGAATGAATACGTAGTTGATTCATTATTGAATTAAGGTTGGAAAATTCTTATGCAGAAAAAATAGAGATAAACGGTGTTCAAGTTAATTTTTAGTTGCTTTCATAATATTATATTATTTTTGTATGGAAATAATTCGCAATCAATTAATTAACAAAGGTTGTTTTATATAAACATTGTTGGGGAACTTTTATAAAAATGTCATTGTTATAAAAACAGCATTAACATAATTTATTTAAGGTAATAATTGAAAGTTTACTAATAAACCATTAAAACTCTAATACATATTTTGTATTTCAATACCAATATAGTAAAGGTTCCCAACAACATATATTATCTAAGAACAAAAGTTTGTTAGTCAAGGATGTACAAATAGTTTCCCAAACAAAAAATAAATAAAGTTTAAAAATAATAATTTTTAGCTCGCCTTAATTCACTAAGAAATCGTATGAACCCCAAACACGCTGGAAGTGGTTGTGGCTGACAGATAGTAAAAACTACCTGATCTACTTTCATGTGTCTATCCACCAAACCATATGATCTGAAATACCCTAGTTATTATGTTGATTTATTGTCACTTTCGGTAGTAAAAACTATCACAACAAACAATTTGTTCGTAATCAGGTTTTTCTTCTAATAATTTGTACATCTTCTGCTTACTGCCTCTACCCCTCCTTCCCTTCCCCTATGGCGACTGGTCTCTACGTATGAAATGATTTAGAAAAGACTTTGTGAGAATCCTCCTCTGAAATATTGCTACGTCACGCCACTGTTATAAACTAGGGAGGGGTGTATTATTATTAGAACAGGTATAACATATTTGCTGTGTGCTCGCTCCAACCAGCAGGTTTATTGCGGAAGTAATTCCAAGGAAGATAAAACTAGAAGGATAGAAACTGTTCTGAGTACAGTATCTGCAACAGTTACCAACTGATACGCTAGGTAAATATTTATCCGCTATGTTGGCCGTAGATTCACTCTCCAATCACAGGCAGGCGTGTCAAACTAGTTTCTTCATAAGGGCCACATTGAATCTTACAAAAAGAAAGTATTCCATAAAACAATAAGCTTACTTATTTTTTTAACTAAAATTTTAAAACCTTTTATTTGCAACAATGGTGCTAATATTGGGCTATAAATATTATGCCTAAGTCATTCTTATAATATTTTTGCTGACACATGTGTGTCCGTAAGTTGAGATCTTTCAGGTGTTTGGTTCATTTTCATGAGAGAAAACAATTGTTAACGTACGTATGCATGGGCTGCTATACATTGCAAATTTGATACGCAACTCCAGCGGTAGTTGGGGATTGATCCATTTCTAAGAAAGCATTACAGATTTGGTACACCAACCTGACGTGCCGGAATCCTCAAAATTATGCCTAAATCCCAAATATAACATTTGTAAATGTAGTATTTTCTCGACGATTTTAAAAAGAAGAATAGGGTCTGGCAATGCGTATTGGTTCATAATAAGGTCCGCGGCCCGCAAAAAATCATGGATAGGGTTGCATGCGGCCTATGGGCAGCGAGTTTGATATACCTGCTCTAAGGTGACAGTCTCAAGCTAGATTAAACTGTCAGTGACGAGAAGTCTGAGGATCAAATCTCGGCCTGATCACTGTGGGTGGTTTACTACGTATCATTTTCCCCTGTGGCTTTGCCATCCCTAAACCCACCTTAGCGGACATGCCCCTCTAAACTATCCTTCTCATACCTACTCTTTAAGGTGGGAATGTAGGTAGCACCGTGGTAAGAACCATGGCTTTTTTTTTTTTGCAATTTTTATAGCAAAAATGTTTTGTTCAAAATAAATCAAATATTGCTTTAGTAAAAATACAGTATATAGTTTAATTTTCTTCACATGGTTATATCAACAGTTGTTGAATATCTATAATGATCATAGCGGTATTAGAGGACAAACTTTTTAAATTAAGAGAAAAATTTGTCATTTAATTTCAATACACCCGTGAAAGATATTTAACAACCTGTTGATATCATCATGTGAAGAAAACTAAGCTCTTTGCGTGAAGAACAATATTTTGATTTATTTTGACCAAAAATATGTTATGCAAAAACAGTGGTCTTTTCTTGCGTCCCCTACATCCCCAACTTAAATTAAGAGGTTAATAACCTCTGTGTTAAACGTAATAATTAAAAATCTGACGCCTTTGTCCACCTACCCACCAGTGCGTTTCGTCTTATGTAAACTAATTAATGTGCTTATTAATGGGTTCATGATACAGTTTATAAACACAAAGTTGAATCAAAAGGTGACTTACAAACTTATTTCCCATCGCACACAACAACCTATACTACACAGATAGTTGGAATGTCATGGATTTAGTACCTAGGCAACAGGTCGAAGCTAAATACAAAAAATAAATAATTTGAGGTTGTGCAAGAGGCGTAACTAGGCAGTAAGCCCGTGGCAAAACTTTCATGGTGGACCCCCTGGAAAAGAAAAATGGTCGCGTCAGCAACATACGTAGATGATAAAACACACTGGCGCCTAGCGAGTAAGATAGCTGAAGAAAGAGATTCTTCGCTGCGCATTCATTAATAGATAAGTACAATGCACGCCACACACTTAGTCTGTATTTTTTTATAAAACTAGCCAGAACCAGGCAGTATTTAGTAACGATTTGAACTTTTGCCATTATCTTTGAAATGATTTATAAGAGTTTGTGAAAAGTTCTGCATGCAAAATTGTCAAGTAAATTATTTACTTGCAAAAATACGCTTTTTTTTGTTGCTATTTACTTATATTTAGTTAGTTATTGATTTTACAGAGAAATATGCACAGAGTTATTTTGTAGAACATGAAATTATGCACAGTAAAGTGACCAGTGAGTAATTTTTGGTTGAATATTGGTATATTTAAGAAACAAAAACGGGCTTAAGAGATAACACTTTCATTTCTTACCGAATTAATTTTGGATAGACTGGCCTGCGTGGTGGGCCATATTTTGGACGCTGGCCTGCGGCATTTTGTCACCTGCAACACCTTATAGTTACGCCACTGGGCCGTGCCTAGTATTTTACAAGTGTTCCTTCAAACTTGAAGCTATATTAGGCCTCCTTGAACTATCGGCCATGAGGACAAGGCTCGAATATCTCATTCATCCTTCTGCCCATCACTTCGTATACGATATAATGTTCCACTTGAGTTAGAGTTGCCCTCCAAGTTAATTGAAACTCGTTCAGCTGACATTCTTGGAGTATCTTCCGCCACGGGTTGGCCAAAATAACGGCCTCGTTATTTGCTATCACTTTCAACAAACACTACATTTTCTCTTTCATTCAAATAGTAGGATATCTCAGCAACATTAGTTTTTGGGAAATGTATTTATGTTACTGCTAAAAGACTCACTGTTCGTTCCAACTATCGGGAAGGTAAGCATTATACAATCTAGGCTATACAATGTTCAACACACGGGTTATTCAGTGAGTTAATGATAATATGTGGGAGGAATGTTGGGTAAGAGCAGTATTTATTAGACTGTGGTACACGTACCCTCAGGAGTATGCAGAAGATTGTAGGGGGTGAACAATCCAGCACCGAGTTTTAATTAGTCCTAACCTACGTTTAGCTGATATTAAGTCTGATAAACAAGTTAACTTAGATTTTGACCGGATATCATAGACTTTTGTAAGCATTTCTTTCCTTCTGCCACGAAATTGTTTATCTTATCACTATAGTCTTTATTAAAATTTGGCGTGACCATTTATAGTGCCAAGGGTGTCAAGTTCCACCACGGAGATAAGTAGTGCGATAGCAAAAGCCTAGTTCCTCCACTTTAATGGAGGGGGAAGAGGCGAAAACTAACCCCCTGGATAAAAGGTTATGTTAAGCTAAGTTGGGTAGGAGCCATACAATTTTATATATAAATATATATTTATTGTGGAAGATTTTAAAGTTAGGTTTGTACTATGCTATTGACTCAGACTACTTAAAATCCCTTCCTTGAGTTGTCGTGGAGTAGCTCGACCCCCTCCACCCGGTGTAGTAACTTGGCTGTGGAATTAAGGGACCTTTTCTAAAAGAGGACTAAACCAGGTCTCATGACGTAACTCGACCTCACCCGTTTATACTTTACAAGATAGCAGATATTTGTGAAAGATTCTAAAACACTGTTTTGAAGGAAGTGCACCAGGGTTAGGGTTGATAAGACACACCCAGCTCTAATGCCAAGATATCTACTATTTAGGGTGCAAGATGAACCCATTTAAATACGGTATATGTAATTATCAACATCGCCCGGAATTAAATCAAGGCCCATTCGACTTATAGTGGAGCTTTTAACTCCTCAACAACTGGGAGAAATATACAACCAAATTTAATAAGACGTTCATGAACACCTGTCGCAATAACTCCAAAGCGTACAAATAACCGACCAAACAAATGCAAGTCTTGCGCACTAACCGTGCCTCTAACCTCAAACGTCCGAGTGAGAGAGAGAGAGAGAAATCACCCCCATTTACAAAGCCTCGCTCTCGTAAACAGGCTGTTGCGGTCGTCGTCCAAGTCGTAGACGCTGTCATGTCGAGTTATGTGAGACAATTAGTGTTGACTCGAGAATGTAGGAAATAATTTGCGAACTTAACCTTTTGTAAACAAGTTGTAGTTCTCTTCATGACGTGTTCTTTTATTTGCTTTGACACACTATAAATAGTACCATTAATATGACAACTATAAAGGCTACTTAATAGATCTAGTTTAATGTATTCATACGCCATTTCCTGTTACTTTAGCTGTCTGTCACTTTGATGAATAATATCAATTTATAAAAAATATCACTAATAATATAGTAAAATATTATCAAAGTTTATTGCAAAAAATTATGTTAGTATTTTCTAAAATTTCTTCCTATGGAAATTGGACAGTAGTTTAGTGGAATAGCAGTAGAAAAGTAGGTTTTGAACATTAATAAATATATTTTGCTCTAAGCATAAGAGAAAAATAAAACAAATTGTTTTATTGTCAATAATACTATTGGTCAAAAATTACAACTGTGTATCACATGACTTGACTTATGAATACATGAAAGTAGTTTAAGTAGATTTTATAACTGTCAAATGCCTACCTTCATTAGGCTATCCCACTATACATACTAACAGACAATCAACGGTTTAATATAAGAGGTAGATAAGGTGGGTAGATTAATCACAACCACATTAGTGTAGAGAGAGAATGGGAAAATCACATGTGGATGATACAAAAAGGAAGGGGAGTATAAATATCACTCCCCCTCCTCACCAAGATCTCAAATAATTTAATAAACACTTAAAACAGATAAAGTAAAAGAGCCCTGAGGTTGTGTTGAGTTACATTACATTTAATTAGATTAGATTTTTATACCAAATATTTCCAAGGTATGCCAATACGCAAATTAAATGTGACGCTTAACATTCAGTGTTAGAAAATAATATTAATAGCGTGGATACTTTGTCCCCTCCCTCCCATACCCCCCTTCCTTTCCTGAAAATTGTGAAGTTTGTGACGAACCTCCCGTTTGGAATTTGAATTCCCTGTCAATGGTGTGACCTTGTGCGATGCGATTCACGTGCCTTAGACTGCGTGGCCACTGGTACATATGCTCCCGTGTTCAAAGTACGTATAAAAAAATAAATAGCTTTAGATACATATATTTGATGGTCTTCATAGTTTAGCGCTGAATAATAAAGACAAGTCTATAAAGTCGGTTCTCGGTTTTTCAATTCTTAATTACTTAAGTGTAAAAATATTTATAAAATAGATTTAATTGACACCCTCAAGGGTAAGCAGGCTATCTGTGGCATTGGTCTTCTCTGACTTGCCGGCGGAGGAGGAATAAAGGTTCGAATCTCTGCCAAGTGTACTTCAAGTGTTTTTCCCCCAAATATGTTTCTACATTTCCTCCACGGAATTTCGAATACTTTTCCTATAAGTTCCATCTTCCTCATTCCTACCCCATTTTTTTTTTTTTTGCGCCCCTTCTTACTACCCGTTCGGTTTATACACCTCTGTACTAATTACGCAAATTGGTTAGGGATAGAGAAAGTTAAATTTAAAAGAAGCGTACACACATTTACGTGGAGAGAGAGAGAGAGTGGGAAACTATTTAAGAAAAACCAGCCTCAGTACACCCGACCGGGATCGAACCATGATCTCCCTGAAATTGGCAGTTTAGTCTAGTGTTAGAGTGACTTCGTGGACTATGTGGTCACCAAAGCTGGTAATAATATAGTTAAATGCAGATACTCCGGAAGGATGGTAAGAGGGGGAGAACGTAAAATATTATACAGCGGTACAGCCTATAGTTGACAAAAAACAAAATTATGATTTTCAATATAAATATTTTGTATATCTTTGGTTTCTATTAAAGCAAGAGATGACAAATTTTGAAAATCGTCCATATTAACTTAAAGAGACTCGAAAACAACGGAAGCCAACTGTATTTATGTTAAATTGTGGGACTTAGTGGAATTTAGAACCAAGGAGAGAAATAGCAGTACCGCTGTTAAATTAGTTCACAAGACTTGTGCTGACACAACGCGTAGCCTGCGGCTTATAAAGTACACGTTGAGTAACGGGGTTGAACATTTTACGATCTCAGAAATGTTCATACTCTAAACATAAAGTACACTCTTCATTTCTGTGTAAGTAGGTACTTACAGTATTAAGTATGTGCTTCACCACTCTTGAGATTATTTATTACTTTATTGAGTACAAGTACAGATGCATACAAAAGTTAGTCACCTAGTTCAGTTCAGTTAGTATAGTAAGTGTTTAACACTTGAATTTATAAGAATATCTTCACTGGTGCTCATTCAGTCTAGGGCTTTAGGTGCGCAATATTTTGGATTGGTGGTGGCACAACAATTTTCATAATCGTGGTTGGGGTTCAAATCTTGGCTGGGTGCGCCTGAAGAGGGTAGTTTTTACCAGAAGCATGTGAAACCTTCCCCTTCTATCCTCGTGACCCAATCTAGATTTGAAACTCAACTTTCTCGTCTTTGACGAACAACTCTACCACGAGTCTGACACCCTATACCATAATGACATCGACGTGGAGCTCACAAATGTGCACTGCGCTTTGAAACAAGCAAACTAAATTTTATTTAATTTTATTTACCTTTCAAAAACATATTTTACTCAACGTTTGGATGAAGTACTTAATTAATATTTATTTGTACACATTTTTTCCATCACATCTTATCAGTATGATCTATCAGCATTTAGTTATGATAATGAGGTAGGAATGAGGGAGGTATAATTTAGAGGAAATGTACTCATATTTTCGGGGAGGTAAAGAGGGACACAATTTAAAATAAAACGTGGACCTCGACCTGTTTATAATCGGTAGACCAGACCATGTGAGCACGATTACCTAATTTTTATTCTTCTTCACTCCATGGGTTAGATTATCTACCTGGTTCATCTTCGAAAAATGTCCAGAAATCTCTTCCTTGTTCTACCTATGAACCATCTTCCTTTTGCCATGCACTATAAAATTTGTTTTGGTAGTCAATACTGTTACATACGTTGAATATGGCTGATCCATTTCTTTTGATATTCTCTCACTCTATAATTAATATAGTAGTTATTAAGTTACTCTCTTATATCTTAATTTCTGATTATATCTAACCACGTAAACCTTTTTCTCGATCTCCCCGTCCTCTGCAGTCAAGCTCAACACTAAGCTAGCGCGTTGATAATCATGCCGTATTATAATCTGGTTTTTGTGCAGCTTGTTTTTAATATCTTTGTCTTTATTAGAGCAAATGTCATTCCCTAAATAAGTAAAATGGCTAACCTGTTCTGCTGTTTTGTCGATAGTGACTAATTAATTATTTCTCAACCTAAATTTCATCTGCACTAGCTATAGGCCTATGCCTTTATTATGTTTAGGATTTAACGGCCGACCTCAAAAGTTTATTTTTTCCCCTTTCATAAAGCACTTAAAAATTTTATTTTTACTTAAACATAAACTTTTATCACAACAATTTTCATAATCGTGAAGGATAATAAAACATGCATTCAAACGCTTTCACACCCCCAAGGAAAACATAATAAACGATGGCTGAAACCATCTAAAAGAATAATAAAACAAATGGAATGTGTATATTTTGGTGGGTTTTAATATTCAATAATGCTTTCAACTTTTGATGTTCGTGTATAGTTTGTGAGGATAAACCTTAAAGTATCTCACATACCTTTACTGAAGGATTTTAAAAACCAACAACGAGCAGGATGGAAATAAAGGTGATGACGTTTTCTCCTTGCGACTCAAGTCTTTAAAAAAAATAGGTCAGAGCTCGCCCACTCTGACGTTGATAGGAAGATTTAGAAGAATGTGATATGGAATTGGAACACCTTCAACTTTTGCGTACATATTGTATTCAAACTATAAATGCTAGAGTGAATGCAATTTTCATAAAGAAAATTACACATTTTAGAAATAATTTGATTTAACAATCGATTCATAAATTTTTTAGTGCCGTGTCTTACAACCTTATCAGGCTATACACATATGTAATAATTACGTGAATAAGTTAGAAATGAGGACGGTTGAGTTTAGAGGTACTGTACCCACATTTGCATAAAAGGAGAATGGAAAACCATTTAGGAAAAACCATCTTCAATACACCCGACCAGGATTCAAACCCCGATCTCCCTGTCTTCGGAAGTACAGTCTTTTGCGAGAGTGACGACCCAAACCATGCGGCCATTGAAGCAGGTTCAAACACAAATTAAAATATTTGAACTTAATATACTTTAGCTTTCAAAGTACCTAACCTTTACTTTGGTGTTTTTAAATTTACATTTTACTATAAATCTGTTGAAGTCATATTTCTATTAAATTTATCTACACTTCTTAACCAAGTACAGTGTAACACAGTCCCCCGCATCAGCAGCCACTTGAACAAAGGTGTCAAGCTCGTCCAGTCTGGTACTCCGGAGACGTGGAGGTTCAGTTAATATCCACAACGATGGTCGCAGAGTCTAGATCGTCAAACTCGCAGTAGACTTAATTGCTTATGGTGGGAAGGTCCAGGTTCAAATCACACCTAGATATACTGGAGAGTGGTGTCCCACATGTTATTAGGGGGTGTTCAAGTATTACGTAAGCCCCTTAAGGGGATTAAGGGCTTCGAGAATAGCGTATTATTGCTGACAAGGGGGAAGGGGGGTCAGAACAATTCTTATGTAAGACAGAGACGGACAAGAATGGTGAAGGGGGACACATCATAGTTAAAAGTGTTGAGACATGGATTCAAGGACCTTGGTCATCAGAATAAAATTAGATTAGAGTTTTTATAGCTAATAATACTTATTTTATAATTTTGAATAAAGGGTGTATTTAAAAAAAATCTATAACTTTTTTAATTCTACCTGTTTAGTACAATAGATTTATCTGACACCTTAGTTCAGTTGGTATCGTGTCTGTCTACTGAACCGAGGGTCCCGGATTCAATTCCCGGCATGGCCAAATATTTATCATTAATGAAATGTGGTTTAACCCTTTCATATTGATGAATTAACGTCCAGGGACTGAATGATGTGCTTGTCCTAGACTTAAGCTATATTATAAAGGCATATGAAGCTACTATAGGACTAGCCAGCCGGTAGTGGTAAATAGATGACGTGAATAAAAAACTGACCCAGGCCACAGGCTGGAAACAGTAATGGATGTAGTAAAGTACAATAAAAATAAATTCAGTTTACAACAGTAGTTATTTAGTACCATTAATTTACACTACATAAATAATTGCCAGCAATTTATAAATTGCATAAGAAATAATGATTCCTGTGAACAAATTTAAAAACTTGACACACATAACATAAGCAAGACGAGCTGGTGGGGGAGGACAAGCGTTTGCTTGTTTTTTATTTTAATGGCGGAGAGGGGGTCTAAAATGGGCAAAAATGTGCTTACATAATACTTGAACGCCCACTTAATACCCATATGGTTTTAACACACGACACACCTACTCTTACTTGCTTAGATGGCCGCTTGGTCTAACGTGCTACTCTAACAGTAGCCTAGACTCCTGATGACGAGGGGATCGACGTTCGAATCTCGGTTGCGTGTATCGAGAGTGGTATTTTCAAAATAGTTTTTCACGGAGGGAGCTCCATGCCAATGTAGGTACACTTCCTCTAAATGTAACCTTGCTAATCCCTAACACCATATGTGTAATTAGTAGGCCTACATAAGCGTATAAACCGAACGGGTACTAAGATGCGGATTCAAAAACTAAACACACAAACCCTCTGCACGCTAATACGTATGACATTCCTCAAATTACTGTCTTTAACTTTACCGCACACACTGAGTCGTTAAATAACTCTCGTACTACAAGTGAATTAAAACACACACACACATATATATATATATATATAAATTTTGGTTGGGTGAAGTGGTGTGGGTTTTTTTACGTCTCCTCTTGTGCTGAATAAGGGTGCGTTTTATTTCAACTTCTCTCGTTGACCGTTCAGCCAATATATCAATGACGATAGCTGCAGGGTGTTGGAATGTTCAGCGTCCGCAGATAACAGTCAGCAATACAGATACAGCCCAGCTCCACTGCTTGGTGTCGGAATGTGGAGGAGATCTGTGCCAAGTCGGTTCGTCATAATGCAGATTACTCCTTTAGTGTGCTAGTTGCATACTAAGAAGGCGCAGACGTTCCGTTGGGTTTTTTTGATTGGTGTATTTACGTGAGCCTCTAAACAGAGAGATAATATCAGTAACGTTTGATTTTTATAAGAACTGATAATAATATACAAACTCTTATTCATGTTCAATATTGATAATGTTTTACCATATTATTAGGGTTATTTCATAGGTATTGATAATATCTAGCATTAATGACATCTGCAGAGCACATAACTTGACGTAAGTACACGTGAAATAGATCTAGTAACGTCTCTGGCTGTCTTCCTATGAAAATTGGACCGTATATTCCGTTCACGATAGGTTTTTACCTGGATGACTGTTCGAAAATCATATGTTTAGGTTTTGGGTTGCCAACACTTGTAAAAGATCACAGTTTTGTTATAAATGTAAAGATATTTAATTACCTGTTATATATTACATTTAAAATAACGTAAACTTAAGTTTTCTCATACTATTTCATTTTTTTTAAATAATTTCTTTTTATCCAACTCGAAACAATATTTTAAACATA